>JAZKJV010006287.1:600000-883255 GCA_037367405.1 Ottelia alismoides
ACGAGATCTGAACATCCTCTGTGGACCAATGAGGAGCTGATATTGGAAAATATTTTAGAAAATCAAAATAAAATTAGATACTGACCTTATTTCAAAATATTTACAAAATAAAAAATAATTATTTATTTTCAAAGAATTTTTTAGTGATTTTTATTTAATTTTTTAGAAAAAATAAATAACGTATTTACATTATATTATTATTATTATATATAGGTATATACAGATATGTATTTTTTTATTTCTATTTTTAATTATTTATTTTTGTACAATTATTCCAATTTTATATTTTATTTATTTACAACATAAAATTTGGAATAAAAGGTATTTTTATTTTATTTTTATGATTTATTTACATTAGTTAAATAAATAGGTTTATATACATATGTACATGGTATATATACAATGTGGAAAATGATTTTTATTCTTTTTCGTTTTATTTTTCTGATTTTTATTTTATTTTTATAAATATGTACAAAATACAAGACACTTTTTATTTTTATTTTGAGGAAAATAAATTTATTTATATACATTGGTGTATATACAAGTGTGATTGACCCTATCTCCCTCTACTTGGTTTCTTTTGCGGTCAGGCCCATGCTGAACCCTCCCTTGGGATTAACTCACTCAATATTTATTCTAAATTTTCCATCTTTTTCTTTTATTTCTTTATTATTTTATTTATGCACAAAAACATGCTAATTATCAATAATTACACAATGCATGCATGTTGGTAATTTATTCTATTTACACATATCTACATGGTGTTTTGCAAAGGTTTTGTAGCTAAAAAAAAGAATAAAGATTGATGCATGGGTATCCATCACCCCCCTATACTTAACTTTGCTAGTCCCTTAGCAAACACTTATTTGAAAAAGAAGTGAAAAAGAAAAGGAAAAAGAAAAAAGAGGAGAAATGCATGGATCAATGTTGATTATTAAACTTGCCTTCATTAATTTTGAATTATGGAGCTCGGTCAGATCTTTGGATTATTAATGTGTTGGAACCTTATTTGGACTTAAGTTTAGAACTTAACAGCCTCTAAGATCTACTAATCTATAGTCAAGACTCCTCAATAATCCAGATCAGAACAAGTCTACATACACAAACCCTGAAGACCATGAATCTTTCCTTGTACAGTGTAAGTGAGGTACAGCTCTCCACCTCAGAATTAGCAAAATGAGAACCCTCCCCAACAAGGTAACTCTAGGACCCTAGTCTGGCCACTCTTTCCTCGAGGAGCAGGGTATTCCCTTCTATGTTCAAGTTCAACCGGCTCAAGAAGAGGGGGAAGAAGAGAATGAACCATGGCCAGTATAGCCATGTATCCTTGGGAGCTCAACCAGTGTAGCTAAGTCTCCCTGCTGCAAGCTACATAAGATGGAACATGAGTCTCAAGCTTTGCTTATTGCACTATGTACACTCCGGTGGGATTATCATTTTCTATCAGACCCACCACTTTTTTGGAGTTATTTTCTTTTTGCATTTTTTTGATGTGCATCTGTATAACATATCTACAAAGTGCAGCATATATACATAAGGAGTTTTTCCTCTTGAGCCAGTAGACTATCCCTCTTTTGAAGCATTATTGCAACCCACAACTCCTGTCGTTAGACCTCATGGCAACCAGACCAAGTTGAGACGCACATCCTTCACTATTAGAAGAAGAGAGGTTCTACCTAGAAGTACTACCCTCATATGCTACCCCAAGTCAAGGAAGACTGCCTCCTCACCACCTCATCCGTAGAGAGCTCGGTGTAAAGTGCGGGTCCAAGTCAAGCCATTGTCTATATGAGTCATGTGTGTGTTGTTAAGTGCTCTACTTAGGATCATTGAGATGACATATGATCATATCCTAGTGGACTCGAAGAATTAAGTCACCATGGACCTGAAAAGCCTCGACCCTAAGCCCTATAAGGTTCCTCTTATAATTAGGTGGATTAAGTAATCAAGCTCCTTTTTCCAATTTAATTCCAGGCTAGTATAAATGTCAACTATGATCCAGGAAAAACTGTACAAGTATTTACAAAGATGCAATTTACAAACATTTACACATGTGCAAAAATTTTGAAAAATGTTTTGAAAACATGGATGTATGCATGGATGCAAGTTTTGTAAAGTATGTAGACAAATTTACACGAGGTTTTTGAAAACTTTTGATTTTCAAAACATTTTACAAATATTTTGTACAATATACGTAATTTTGATATGAAAATATTTACAAGCTATTTACACAAAAAGTGTTTACAATCATTTTTACAAAAATAATTTGTACAACTAGCTATGTATGTGCAATAAAAGAATTTTATTTACAAGGAAAAGTTTTAATTTTTATGGATTTTTGGATTTTAGCCATTTTTATTTTTTTACACACTCACACAAAGTACGAGTTATGGCTAAAGTATATATGAAATATATACACACCCCCCTATACTTAGCTCGAGCGATGTCCTCAGAGTCAAGAGTGATGAAGAAGACATAACTCGTGCTTTGTATCGGGAAGTGAAAAGGAAGGCTATATACGAAGATGAATGAAAGAATAGAAATGAAAAAGGATCTTGGGTTTTACCCCTATACTTAGGATCAAATAATCCTAAGTATAGCAGACTGTACATGAAGGGAAATCCGAGTGAGAATGTACAGGGTCTACCTCCCCTATACTTAGGGTGAAATATCCCTAAGTATAGGCAACAAAACAGAGGTAAAAATGAATCAATAGAATACCCGAGAGTCCTACACCCCCCTATACTTAGGGTAAAGTACACCCTAAGTCTAGCGTAATCATAAGATGAGAAAAGGGGTGTGGGACTAAAGAATAGAGTGATATGGACATCTGGATCTATACAAGTCAGAAGAAAGTGATAATCAGGTGTGAGATGCAATAGATGTGAGTCAAGAGACCACATCTCACGCAAAGTGAATCAGGGCAACATCAACAACCCGCTGCTCATGATCTAGATATAGCTTGAGCTGCTGGCCGTTCACACGAAAGGTACTCTCGGAAGACAACTCAGATATATCAATACTCCCATTGTCATGTACCTTTCTAACCAAATACAGTCCCTTCCATTTGCTCTGTAGCTTCCCTGGAAATAAACGAAGCCTAGCATCAAACAACCATACTCTCTATCCTGGCTCAAACTGCTTGTGGCTGATATGAGAATTAGGCCACTCCTTCACTCTCTCCTTATAATGTAGGTTGTTTGAAAAGGAAGTATCACGAAGCTCCTCCAGGGCTGCTAATTCTACCCTCCTCTGATCTCCTTCATGCTCGGGATCCAAAAGTATATCAGTGACAACCCAAAGTGACCTACGTCTCAGCTCAATAGGTAAATGGCAGGGCTTGTCATAAACGAGGCGAAAGGGAGATGTACCCAAAGGAGTCTTGAAAGACGTCCTATATGCCCACAAGATCGAGTCCAAAAGCTGTGACCAATCCTTTCGGTCAGGGAGGACGAATTTCTGCAATATAGTCTTGATCTCCCTGTTCGACACTTCAGCAAGACCATTCATCTGAGGGTGGTATGGAGTGGCAACTCGATGGTCTGTGCTGAACTCGCTAGCAATAGCCTTTACCTTGTCGTTGACGAAATGACACCCCCCGTCAGATATCAACACTCGAGGTACCCCGAACCGTGAAATGATATGCTTCCTCAAAAATCGGCAAACAGTCCTAGCATCTGCGGTTCGGGCGAGGATGGCTTCAACTCAATGACTAACATAATCAACGGCCAACAGAATGTACTTAAATACCTGACTCGTAGGGAATGGACCCATGAAATCGATGCCCCATGCCTCAAAAACCTCACAGAAGTGAATGGGCTGCATCGGCATCATATTACGCTGTCCACAAGTGCCCATCCTCTGAAAGTCAGTACACTTCTTCACGAACTCATCAGAGTCCTTAAAGAGAGTAGGGCACCATAGACCGGATTGGAGCACTTTCTGTGCCGTTCTCCTCCCACAGTGATGTCCTCCTGCCTCAAACTTGTGGAAGTAAGTAAGGACACTGTGGTGCTCCTCCTGAGGAATGCACCTACCCCAGATGATATCCCCTCCTTCATGATAAAGGATGGGATCCTCCCAGTGGTAGAACTTGGCCTTCGCGAGGAAGGTCTCAAGTCACTGCCTGGGCCAATCATGTGGGACTTTCTTGGCAACAAGAAAGTTCACAATATCGGCGTACCACGGGAGATAGGGGATAGCAAGGATCGCCTCATCTGCGAAGGCCTCACAAATAAGCTCAGTCTGCTCAGAATCCTCAAGATGCTCTAATCAGGAGAGATGATCCGCCACCACATTCTTGACTCCAGGCTTATCCTTAATCTCTATATCAAACTCCTAGAGTAGAACGATCCATCTGGTCAATCTGGCTTTGGCATCCTTCTTTGCCATGAGGTACCTAATGGCGGAATGATTAGTGTAGATGGTCACTCTAGATCCAATGATGTAAGATCTGAAATTATCTAGGGTGAAAACTACGGCTAGCATCTCCTTCTCAGTGACTGTATAGTTCCGCTGGGCGGCATCCAATGTATGGCTAGCATAGTGAATGGCAAATGGAACTCCATCCCTCCTCTATCCCAGAACGGCCCCTACGGCAAAATCGGAGGTGTCCGTCATGATCTCGAATGGGAGAGACCAATCAGGTGGCTGGAGAACAGGAGCCTCTACAACACAACTCTTGAGAGTCTCAAACGACGATAGACACTTGTCATCGACAAGGAACTCAGTGTATTTCGTCAGCAGATCAGTCAACGGTCGGGCAATCCTACTAAAATCATGAATGAAACGCCTGTAGAAACCGACGTGCCCCAGAAAAGACCGTAACTGCCGTAAGTTGGATGGTGGATCGAGTTTTCTAATGACATCCACCTTGGCCGGATCAACCTCCATGCCCCTATTGGAGATGATATGGCCAAGCACCATCCCCTGAGTCACCATGAAGTGACTTTTCTCCCAAGACAACACAAGGTGAACCTCAATGCATCGCCGAAGGACTCGGTTTAGGCAGTCAAGACAAGAATTGAATCGGTCGCCGTAGACCGAGAAATCATCCATGAAGACCTCCAAGCACTCCACCACCATGTTCAAAAAGATTGACAGCATGCATCTCTGGAATGCCGCTGGAGCGTTGCACAATTCAAATGGCATGCGTCTGAAAGCATATGTCCCGAAGGGACAGGTAAAGGTGGTCTTGTCCAGGTCCTCGGGCGCGATGGCCACCTGATTATAGTCGGAGTACCCATCCAGAAAACAATAATGGCTCTTCCCTGCCAGTATCTCAATGATCTAATCAATAAAGGACAGGGGAAATGATCCTTCATGGTGGCCTGTTTGAGTCGTCTGTAATCTACGCAGACCCACCAAGAAGTGGGTACCTGGGTAGCAATCTCCTCTCCAGACTCGCTGACAACTGTAGTGATGCTCGTCTTCCTGGGCACCACATGCAACGGACTGACCCACTTGGAGTAGTAGATGGGGTAGATAAAATCGGTGCTCCGCCATTTCGAGATATCCTTCATGACAAAATCTCGAAGGTTCGGGTTCAGTTGCCGCTGGAACTCACGTGACGGCTTCGCGTCCTCCTCGAGATAGATGGTGGGAGCACTGGGCCGGACTTATCCCCTGGAGATCAGCTACACTCCATCCTATCGCCTTGCGGTTCTTTTCAAGAACCCCCATCAGACGGGATTCCTGCTCTCCAGTCAAATCAGTGGGGATAATAACTGGGTACATCTCATGCTCACCCGCAAGGAACCTATACTTCAGCGACGACGGTAGCGTCTTCAGCTCTGGACAAGTAGGTGCTGGAGGATCTGGCCTCTGAAAAGTCTGAGTGAATGCTACCAAATCTGCATGGGAGAATGAGAACTCTCGCTCACAATCAGTATTTGGAGAAGGCTGCTCTGCTGGAGTATCTCTGCTCTGCATGGAATCAACCTCCTCTCTAACTGTAGGCTCAGTGGAAGTCAGACAAGGTATCAAATCATCGAACTCTGCCCAATCAATATCTGACTCCGAGGGATCTGTATCAGACTCACAAAAATCTGTCTCATGGTCAGGAACCGACTCTGCTGCCTGAAAAGTACCCTGGACCAAGAATGCACTCTCCAAGCTCTCCTCTACTGGTGTCTCTGCATCATTGAACTCTGCAGGTGAGAGGATGGCTTGTACGACTGGATCTGCCCAAGCTGCCTCATGATCTGTGATCACAAAATCACAGTCCTGGTGGATGTCTCGCCCTGCCTCTATCATCTGCTATGAATCTGTGGTCGGCTCTGAGCAAGCTGAATCTCTGGCTCTAGTCTACTCGACCATCTCTATTTGTAAACTCTTGCCCTCGGTGCGAAAGTACACCTTCCCGCTATCATGGTCGGACACTGCCTTGGTTGTGGCCAAGAACAGGCATCCTAAAATGATGGGGGTATCGGTCACAGACTCAGGGATCTCCATGTCCAACACAACGAAGTCCATGGGGAATTTCAGGCCCTAAATCATGACGACAAGGTCCTTCAGCAACCCCTTCGGCCTCTTGATAGATCAATCAGCGAACTGAAGGACCGTCCTACTCTGTCGGAGAGGGCCCAACTCAAAGCGATCGAGGAGGGCTGCCGGAAGTTGGTTGATTGAACAACCGTTGTCTAATAGAGTGCGGTCGAACCTCTACTCATGGATGTAGCATCTGACATACAGGGCTCCTGAATCTGGCCACTTGGCCGGCAGACGGTTCTGAATCGCGAAACAAGTGGCTCGAGTAAGAACATGGATCTCAGACTGATGGTTCCTCCTCTTCCTCCTAACTGTGGTCCTGTCTCTGAGTGATCTCTGGAGTAGAGGGATGTGCTCCAAGGCCTCCTGAAGAGTCAGCTGTATATCGAATCTATCTATCATCTGCTGGCTGAACTCTATCTGGTGATTATTTTTCTGATTTTCTATTTTCTTCCCCTTTCCCATATGAAGTGCTCGTGGAGAGGGGATCACAGGGTCCTTCTCAGATGAAGAACTAGGAGAGGGTCTAGGTTGTGCAAGTACGACAGAATCCACACATACATCATCAAGCACCACAGGTGGATTAGAATAAAATAAACCCTTTCCTTTATTCACAGAAACGTCCTGAGATACATGTACAGACGGAAAGACAACAGGACTAGCAGAACTAGAAATGGTGGCCTCAGTACCACCCTCGGCATGTGGACTCGCGACATCAGTACCGCGCTCTGGCTCAGCAACTGTGGTGGCATCAGTACTGCCTCCTCCAACTGGTGAAACGACGGCCTCAGTACCGTCGGTTGGATCAACATCCATGGTGGCGTCATCACCACCGTCATCATCTCTTGCGGCATCAGTACCGTGCTCCTCCTCGCCTGGCACTCCTGAAGTAGCATGGGAACGTCACTCAGATGAGGCGTCGCCTGCTGGCATCCTACCGCTCCTATGTGTAACAAAATCAGCATCAAACATGTATGCATACATATCACCAAATGAATCACTAGGAGTAGTAATCTCTGTGAACTCTACCTGCTCAGACTTCCTCTTTAGATTATTCGGGTTCGGCTCAATCTGGGCAGGGATGGTAGCCTTCCCTTCTCACTATCTCCCGCATCTCCTGGCAGATGTCATCCATCTCCGTCTAAAGGTAGCCTGTTGCTCGGTCATGAGACAGGCTAGGTCGTCTAAGGCATGGTTCTCATAGGTCGGCCCATGAGAACCTGATGGGTGGCCTCGCTGGTAGTGAGGCTGCTGCGGCTAGTGCGGGTGAGAGGGGTATTGTTGTGGATGATACTGCTGAGGCTGCTCTCGCCTCCAAGGTTGTCCCTACTGATAGGGACGAGGACCATACTGCTGGTGGTGCTGGAATGACTGCTGCTGGTGGTGAACTTGGGGCTGGGGCTGCTGGTGCTGCTCACGCTGCTGGCCGTACTGGCCACCCTGAACTGGAGGCTGCTGCTGGGAACTGGTGCCTCCGGCCGACCAGCGGAATCTGGGATGGGCTCGTCGGATACCGGGCTGGGGGCGGTCGTACCAAATCCCGTTGATATCCATCAACGGCTCCGGCTCGTAAGGGGGTGGCGGGAGTACTGCCAGGGGCGGATCCGACTGGTATACCACCGTTTGAGTGTCTGGGGATGGTGGTGACTGGTAGTACGGCTGTGGCTGCTTGTACGGCTCCGCCTATACAAGGTGAACCTGTCTAGGCTGACTGGAGTGCTGGGAAGAGCTACCACTGCTGCACGGATCTCCTCGTGCCTGAAGACAGGGCTGAGAAGCCGTTTGTGCCTCCTGGAGACACATGATCTGTGTCTTCAGGTCACTCAGCGTCTGTGGCATCTAATCCATCTGAGATATGCCCTGGCACTGCTTCTTCTCGATCAACTCGATCCGGTCCAGCTTCTCACTGATGATGCCCAGGTCTGCGGCTGTGGACTTGACCTATGCGGCTGCTGCATACGAAGTGGAAGGACAGGCATCGACTCGTGCTATCCTCTGAAACTGCACGGATTGTGGTTGAGGGCATCCGTGAGTGTAGAGTCGGGTCTGGGACATCACTGTATAGTTCTCAGCCATCTCCTTGTAGATGGCCCAGACCTGATCCCCATCCTTGGCAAAGTAGGAACCGCCACAAGAAGCGTTCACCAGGCCTTGCAGCTCTAGTGTCAACCCACAGAAGAAGCTCTGAACTAGGTTCAACATCGTGATGTCGTAGTACGTGCATCTATCGATAAGCTCATGGAACCTCTCCCATGCCTCATGGAACTGCTCGTTGGGTAGCATGGAGAAGTTGCTGATCAGGGCCCTCGTTGCATTGGTCCACCTGAGTGGATAGTACTTGTTCAAGTACTCGGTGCGGAGCTACTCCCAGGTGTATACGAATCTCCCTAAGTGCATCAGCCAATTGGCTGCTCTGTCTGCCATGGAGAAAGGAAAAGCAATCATCCTGATGGTGTCCTCGTCCAACTGACGATCGTGGACTGTACTGCAGGTCATCTCAAACTCCTGGAGATGTAGATGGGTCTCCTCAGTGGCGAGCCCGTGGAAGCGGCGGAGTAGCTGAAGTGTGTTCGGGGGGAACTTGAAGTCCCCCATGATCGCTGGAAGTACCAGCCACCGGTGTATCAGTGTCGATCCGGGGTTGTGCAACTCCCGCATCGGTCTCGGCTCTGCTGTTGCGGTTGTTGCGGCTGCTACCAGCTCATCGGGTCTCCGTGGTCCGTCTCCTCCAAGCCCCTGCTGCTCGCGGTCGGCTCTCATCTGCTCCATCTCTCTCCGCATCTCTACCATGAAAGCTTCCTGATCTCGTATCTGTCTCTGCATGGTCTCGAGGGAAGATAATATGGTGGTGTTGATCGCACCCTGGTCCAGTACGTACGTGGTCGTCTCTACCCTCTGACCCTCGGTGCGATCCTCGTTGCTGGACATGGTCTCTGCAAAGGCAAAAGACCCAAACTAAGGTGCCGAAATATCAGTCTGCTGCCTCGCATCTGGCACTGGTAACTCAGGAATAGAAGAAGGGTGGTCAAGGGGGAACAGGGTGGAATCGAACTCGGTTCGGAGAGCGAGTCTCGGCTCTCATGAACCAACCTAGATGAACGGGCTAGAGTGCTAAAAAGCGGTGTAGCCAGAGGCTGCCCAAGAGACCTCCTGCCCATCATCTTGATCTGGCGAGTCGGGCATATGAGATCTGGAAAACAAACAAGATGAACAAATCCCGGGTTCACCTACTCCACGCTGAGATGAAGATCGTAAGAACTCGGTCAATTATCTTGTTGATTTTATTTAGGTGGTCATGTCAGGATAGCAGAGCGGTTACGTGACCTGATAGGAATCCAATCCGCCTACCAGATTGTCCCCTATAAAAGGCCGGTAGTCTGATAGGGGCTCGGATGTGGCTCTAGCCTAGTGCGCGGGTCACTCTCTCGCGCATACAGACCAGACAATGAGGGGGTTGCTCTCCCCAAGATAGATTTTTTAGGTGAGGTGTCTTTTAGGGTCGAGTTTGTTTAGCAGTCCTAAATTTTATAGTTTTTGTTTTTTAGGTATTTTTCAAAACAAACAACGCCTAACGAATTTTTCGGTTCTCCTGATTATTTTAAGTCCAAAAATAAGGGGAGAAAACGAAAAAGCCGATGCGTGGGAAATCAATGATACCTGCAGAGTAAGAAATGCGTACCTGACTCCAGCAGTCTACATGCAAAATGATCCGCGTATGAAATAAAGACAGAATATAAATTACCTATATGATGCACGGGAATCGACCTTAAGCAGGGCAATTTCTAAACGTGAAGAACCGATGACTAAGTGGTAAACAGGAGGGGTCGGTGTCCGGTCTCGGATGCTGACCGGTGCCCGCCACAACGGGCCCTGCCAGCACTGTATACGACCTCTAGCGGCTTGGGACCCCTCAAGTGACCAAATACCCTTTTCTTTATTAATTTTTATTTAGGTCCAATTACGATCTAATAGGTGCAGACAAGTAAATAGGTGTGTGGACCCTAATTATTTCGGCACAATCACAGAAAATCCTAAGCTAAGGCCAAAAACCGTGAAAACCAAATAAGCAGTAAATAAATGGTCGGAAAAACAAAACCGGTGAAAACCGCGGTGAGATCCCCCGAGCACGTTGCTTCTCGGCGAAGCAGACCCCTCAATCACCACAAGTGTCCAAGTGTCTGAGTCTGCCCCTATATTATTACCAATTAATAATATCTGAAAATAAATCTAAACTAAACTAAACTACTCCATGGCTATTCCGTGGCTCCCGCACTCCTACTCGGCTTCTTGCGTCCTCCTGTGGCTCCGTAGAGAAGGGAACCACCTCCGACTCCCACGGCTGTGTCGGCTCTTCGAGAAGAGCCGCCTCGGTCCTCGGGCCCTCGCAAAAAGTCAAAAAGAGGTGTGTCAAGCATAATTATTATAACAATAAACAAGATAAAATGAAATAAAATGACTATTTGCAAAAATAGAAATAAACACACAAAGTAAAAGCAAACACAAACAAAATAAAAGGAAATAAAAAGAAAAAGAAAACAGAGAAAACAGAAAGTCATGAAAAGCCACGGATGAAAGAAAAGCCGCGGAAAACAAAACAGAAAAGAAATGAAAAACAAGACTACTAAGCTGTGCTCCCCAACAATGGCGCCATTCTAATGAGCCAAAATTAACGAGTGGCTAAGGGAGATAGGTATCAATGGTCGTGGCGACCTCAACCTCCCAACTCGGACTCAACAAGAAAAATGTAGGAACCACCAAATCAAAAATAAAATCAATAAAAACACGAAGTGGTCCTCGCTAACTTATTAACCTGGTATAGCGACCAGGGTCGGACTCAGGGAGCACGAGTTGGCCTTGCGGCCTACAAAGTAGTCTAAAAATAAAATAAAATAAAATAAATAAAAAATATTTTTGGTGGATTTTTAATTGTTTTAATTTTTTTTGTATTTTTAAGAATAGAGAAAATATAAGAAAATGTATAAAGAAGCAAATTCAACAATTTATTTAAGCACTCAAAAATACTCCAAAAATTAAAATAAAATTGTTTTTGTGTTTTTTATGTTTTTAAGTGTTTTTGGTGAATTTTTCACAATTTTTCAATTTTTAGTTAATTTTATAAAAATCGAGAAAGGGGAAAAACAGTGCTCAATGTGCAGCCAGACTTGAAAGATCAATTAAAAATATATAATTGATCTATAAAAATCTGAAACAATTTTTATGAAAAATATATATAAAAAGTAAACTACAAAAAAAGAGTTTTTTTTTATTTTTAAAGAAGTTTATAGAATTTTTATAAGAATTTTCAGTTTTTTATTTTTTTTGTTTTTATAAATCCAAAAAGCACAAACATTGGATTGAAGGTAGAAAACAACAAAACTTACTACCCCTAATTTTTTTAGAATTTTTAGAGAAACTTTTATATTTTTCCTTGATTTTCTTTTTCAAACAGTAACAAAAATACGTGTTTTTGAATTTTTAAAAATATCAAAAGCCTCGAAAATGTCTCAAAAATTTAGGGAACTTTTTACACAGTGGCAGGAGCCATGTGTCCAAATTTCACCTAATTTGGATTTAATTTGATATTTTATTCAATAAAAACAAGGCAGACAGCAATTAGGGACCTAGATGCAAAGAAACATACTTCTAGGGGCTTAAATGTAACACATATAAAAAACGCAGGGCCTGGAATGCAAAAATCCCAATATAATAAGCGCAACACACGTGACAGGCACTCAGAGGGGCATAAATGCAATTCCTATTTAAAAAGATGCAATCAATAACATACAGGAATCACAAGACTAAACACGCAAAATGTCCAGAATGTCACGTGATGAAGCACGTGTCTCACACAGGCAAGGATTGAAATGCAATTAAAATAAATCTAGGGTCCTAACCGCAAATGTTCCAAAATAAAAATAACATGCTAAAATATTTACAGGACTCAACAGAAATAATAAAAAGGCGAATGGCCTAAGGGATATTACCCCTTTATAATGATCTGTACGGTCCAGATGAGGTCCACGTGTAGATCTGACGGTTGCTAGCTCCTCGCAAGTGGACGGACGAGATCTGAACTGGGAGAGGTGCTCTATGGGACGGTGGCTGAACCTCCTCCAAGAATAGCTCGCCGACAAACTTCTCCAGCTCGATACGCACGATGGAGAGGTCCTCAGACGCTGCTGATATATGTAAAATGAAGCTCGACGACTTCCGCAGCTAGTGGGCACCTCCGATGAGGCCAGGAACGTTGGAGACGCTCCGGCGATGAAGGAGGAGCGAAGCTCCTGTGCTCAGATGTGTGGACCCTCAGATGGGTCCCTTTGACCTGCAAAATAGCACATAAAGAACGCAGGGTTGAGGGCAAAGTGCCTCGACCCGTCAGGGGGTGGAATGGATGATCGCAAGGGGGCGGAGCGTGGTCTCCGGCAAAGCGACGGTGGAGGAGACCCGAGGTCCTGCTCCGAGGTGAGACAGGTTGATCGGATGGGTGAAGAAGGTGGGTAGAGGTCTCGTGAAGATGAATCAATGGTCAGATGATCGAATGGACGAACGGATCGGTGGGAATCGGCCGGCAAAGGCCGGCGGCGCAAATGGGCGTAAATGGAAATTAGGCTAATCTACTGGGTGTCAGAACTACCTGATGAGTGAGGTCGACTGGGCTGAAGCTAAGGAAGCTCAGGGGTCTTCTCCTCAATGGTTCATCGGGACCAGAGGCTCGGGCGCACCTCGCGGTGACGCACGGTGAAGAAGCTCGCTGGATCAGTGGTTGGGCCGCTCTCTCCTCGCAGCAACACTGCCCTTGGATAGCTATCACTCTAAGGAGGGTAATGGAGGTCCTGGGATGGAAGACAGAAGCCAAAGATAGAGTGAAATTGAGGCTAGAGCTGTGGCTTTATACGAGTGAGGGTCCGGCAAGAATGAGTTGGGCAGGGTTCGTCGAAGCATGGATCCCTAGAATCAACCACAGGTGAGGTTCTCGGATGAAGGAACTGTAAATGGAGCCCGGGATTTGGCTATTTGGAGATTGGATCATCTCACAAAAATTTTGAGAAGACGGGTCGGCGAAGACAGATCCGGGTTGAGTGGTCCAGGGGGGAGTTGACCGGGGGTCAACATCCCCCATGGACCAATCAGGAGCAGACATTGGAAAATATTTTTGAAAATCAAAATAAAATAGATAATGACCTTATTTCAAAATATTTAAATAAAAAATATTTATTTATTTTCAAAGAATTTTAAGTGATTTTTATTTATTTTTTTGAAAAAATAAAAAACGTATTTACATTATATTATTATATATAGGTATATACACATATGTATTTTTTTTATTTTTAATTATTTATTTTTGTACAATTATTCCAATTTTATATTTTATTTATTTACAACATAAAATTTGGAATAAAAAGTATTTTTATTTTATTTTTATGATTTATTTACATTAGTTTAATAAATAGGTTTATATACATATGTACATGGTATATATACAATGTGGAAAATGATTTTTATTCTTTTTCTTTTTATTTTTCTAATTTTTATTTTATTTTTATAAATATGTACAAAATATAAGAAGACACTTTTTATTTTTATTTTGAGAAAAATAAATTTATTTATATACATAGGTGTCTATACAAGTGTGATTGACCCTATCTCCCTCTACTTGGTTTCTTTTGCGGTCAGGCCCATGCTGAGCCCTCCCTTGCGATTAGGTTACTCAATATTTATTATAAATATTTCCCTCTTTTTCTTTTTTTTCTTTATTCTTTTATTTATGCATAAAAATATGTTAATTATCAATAATTACACAATGCATGCATGTTGGTAATTTATTCTATTTACACATATCTACATGGTGTTTTGCAAAGGTTTTGTTGCTAAAATAAAAGAATAAAAAGTGATGAATGGGTATTCATCAATGACTCACCTTTATTTATTTGTCGAATTTTGAAATATTTTTGTTATGAATATTTTCAAAATTTGCAGGTCTTCACATCATGCATTTTCGCATCATTTTTGTTGATTATGTTTCTAGCTATTTATCTAATTTTTTTCTTTTCTAGCAGGACCCATGAAGATCGAGGACGCTTGATCTCCATGAAGGTATGAAGTTGGGAGCTTCTGCTGAGAACGTCGTAAAAGAAAAGATGAAGAATTCAAGGAATATTAGTTAGCTCCTCATGCATTTTCATGTTGTAAAAAAATTATAACATGTGCATTTTTAGCGGTCCTCATTTGAGGGCGCACATGGGTAAAAAAAGAGAGTAGATCACTAGATGATCTACACCCTCCCACACACACACGCATGCATCCATGTATGTTCATCCACCCCCTGCTATATATATTTCACACAATAACCCCCCTCCTTCCTCTTTATCTGTAAAAATGGACACACACACTCGCCCTCCCGCTTCTTAATAATTATCTGTATAAACTTACCCCTCCCCTCTCCGTGTATCTCTATATAAATGTTCCATCTAACCCTAAAAGCCATAGGTCCCCCATATTAATTCCACATCTTTTACTTAGGTTATTATCAACCTAAGTATAGGGGGGACCCAACCCATCATTCCTCCCTCACTCTGTCTTCTTATACTTAGGTCAGTTTTGACCTAAGTATATGGGGACACTCCTCCTCAGTTTTGCTATATCACCCTATATTTAACCAAGCCATGGTTTCATATCACTTGTGCTATGAGGACCTAGCAAAAGTTAAGTATAGGGGTGTATATCATATATTATTGTATATCTACTTTAGCCATAGCTCGTATATTTTAAAAAAATTTGAAAATTTTTTTAGACTTGGTTTAAGTAAACTTTGAATTGAGTTTTATAAATATACTTGTAAAAATATTTTTAAAATTGAGGGATTAACTTTTTAAAAAAATAAAATTTTTTGTAAATAAAATAAACCTTTTTCAAAAATTCCATAAAAAATTTCAATATTAAAGTATATTCTTTAGAAACTATGACTACTGGGCTTAAAAATGAGTAGCTACTCTCAGTGAGGGAACTACGGTCTGCCTTAGCAGAGTGGGCGGTTTAGAGGACACTGTATATGGTTACGTCCTCAAGTAACACGGGTCCGTCAAACGGTCCGTACTTACACCCATACTGGCTGGGTGTGGACACAACTATTCATATAAGCATGTACCAGTTTTTGTCTCTCAAAAGAATTAAATAAATTGAAATAGTAAAATCCATAAAAATCTACAAAAAGATAAAAATCACAAAAATTCATTAACCGAGGAGTTGGTGTATTCCTGACACATTCACAATCACTCAAGTCTTAAGGATTTTGAGGACACTTGATTTCTGTGATCTTGAGAGTCTAAGTTAGCCAACCTTAGTCATAGGGTTTTGAACTTAATTATCCTTACATCCCTATTTTGAAAGATTTGAGCACTATATTACACTCTTCATCTCTACCATCTAAAGAATATGATCAGTACAACACATTCAAAATTACATGATTGATGGGATGAGTTGAGTTATCACTTGAGGAACTAGGACTAGAGATTTGAGTCTAGACCTGATCTAATGATGCTCGAGGATGGGATAAAGTTAATGAAGGCTTCAAGAAACTCGAGTGTTAGTAGAACCCTAGCTAGTGTGTGAACAAGTTCACGTGCTATCTCTTTGATATTTACCTATGTGTCGGGGTGTGATGAAACATAATTAAATTGTTGATCAATGTGCGCCAACTTTTGGTAAAATTAGTGGAGCTAGATAAAAAGAAAAGAAAAAAAAGAAATGTTCAAAGAAAAGCTCTATTCTCGAAAAGTCAAACTACAAATAAGCTTCCACCAATGGCGAGTGCTCCCAACCATTTTAAAAGTGTCCACTTGGACCACTTGCTTCTATGATCAAGAAGTCGAGCTAGCACCATAAAAGGGCTCTACATCGTATAGTGATACAAGTATGGGTGTTGAAGGTATCTTAGATACTCAAAAGAGACACACTCGCGTGTACTCCCAGAAAAACAAATGCAGACGACTCTGAATTCTCTTGACGGACACATTGATCAACAAAATAAAAATATATGTGTTGATTAATAAGGCACTCGAGAGGCCCCTTATTCCAATGTGAGGGAGAGAAAAATAGACACAATCCTATGCCCTCCATCTACACTTTCAAGTCTGACAAACTAATGAGACGATTGACTGAAGCAAGAATAGACTTATTCCCTAGTGTTGAGGATTAGGTCTAGAGGAAAGTCTCCTGGACTGGAACTTTGGGTGATGTCTCGACTCAACTCTCATGAATGCAGTATACTAAATTTCATATCCTTATATGATATGTACAAATAGATAGTCTAATAATTAGAGAAGTTGGATTCCTTTTGACTAGAGCATGGTTGAGCCTAGAAATTTAGGATCACTTAAATTGAGGGTCTTCGAAAAATTAAGCCTTGAAACATTCACATGCAGTATGAGGAATTAGTCCAACTCATTTATTCTTTAGATGCTCGAGGACGAGCATAGTTTTAGTATAGGGATATGATGAATCTCATATTCATCATGTTAAAATCCACATATTAAACTCCTTGCTTAAATATTTCAATAAAAATTATTGATAATTCCTTATTTTTATCTTGTATTATATTCTTTATATATATTGTATATAATTAACCTATAATTATTATATTTAATTACTTCCACATTCCTTATTTTTATTCCTTATAAAAAACCTCTAAAAATTAGGCTAATTAATTGTTTATAATTATACTGATCCTTTAAAAGAAATAAAAAATACAAAAAATATCAAAACCAAAAAGCGGTGTTTTTATCCCTTTAAAAATAACCCCAAAAAATACACTTTTGTACAAATGACCTCTTTTGGCTTTTTGACAAAAATGAAACTTGTAGATCTCAAAGAGATATACAACTTTCATGTTTTGACTTTTTCCTATATTTATGTCTAACTAAATATTTTTTTATTTTTCTTTAATTTTAAAATTATTGATTTTTTTGGTGTAGCCACATGGCGCCCTTTAGGACGCCCCGTGGCTGGCTCCTCTCTTTGCCACTCAGCCCCTCCTGGAGCCGTCTGATCCTCTCCTACCCACCTCAATCGCACCGTCCACTCCCGTTTCACTGACAACCATCAGATCTGATCTCAGATCATATCCTAGCGGCCCGCTCGCGCCTGCAGCTCCTACGTCGGATGACTTCCCATCTAGCAGCTCTTGCTTGTCCACGCTGCCCTTCATCCCCTATCGTCAGATCAACGCCCCTTATCCAATATGAGCCACACCCCCACACACTCTCCTAAGACGACACGATCATCTCCTATCCAACGAGTCCCCTCGCTCCACGTCACCCATCCACTCCCGCCGTTGGATGAATCTCCAGAGCATATTTCCACCGTTCGCCCCTGCCTTAGTCATAACCGCTTGATCATACCGCAAGATCTGATCACCACCCTTCACAAACAACATTATTAGGGCCGTTGGATCGCAAGATCCATTGGTTCCTTCTTGCATCTTCTTCAAGCTCATCCTTACCCCTGACCATTACAATCAGAAGCATGCCACACCCTTCCTATTCTAGCCATTAGCCACGACCCTCTCTCCTTGACCTAATGGCCCCCTCGCATAGCCCTTGAATCACCTTTCTCATGCACCCATCATTACCCTCGATATTTACTTCGATCCTTCATTATCGGCATTGTAAACACCCCGCTCCCTCTCCGATAATCGACCCCCTCCTCCTACAAAAACCCCCTCTCTGCCACCATTCACCCCATCTACCAACCCAAGGGGCTCCTCCCTAACTTCCTTCGCCCTCCGGTGACAGCGGAGGGTGGTTTGTCGAGGAGACAATGGTTGTGGGCATCCCCGGTGAGATCCATGGTCCTCCGACTATGTAAGCGGCACCTCCTACCACGGCCGAGCTCCGAGGCCTGCTTGACCTCGCTAGGCAATGACCGGAGGCTCTTAAGGAGCCTTAACCCAAGCCACCTCCTCTGCTAAGCTCCCCTTCCGATGAGGTACTCTGCTACCTCACATATCCTTCATTTTCTTCCATTTAATCCGATACATGCACCCACCCTCACCATCAATCTAGCATTCCACTAGCTTTGACAGCCATCCCCTCGTCTTCACCGCATCCTCCGCCCACCGTTCCCCCTTCTCCATAGCCCCGACCACTCTGCCTCAACTCCCCTTCAGTCTGCCAGAGTCGAAGACTAGGTCTCCCATTTCCTTCGCCCGTACGAAACCCCATTCCATCTCACCACACCCCACGAAGCACACTCGACAATTATAACCTTGCAGGACTTCAATTACCGGATTTTACACAACTACTCCAATATTGAGCTCATCTCCGACAAACCTGCATGGCCTCGCCATCTCAGCCATCACCACGCCTTCACCGTGCTCTCTGGTCCTTTGCCAGCATCTCAGAAACATCTTACGAGCCTCGACCGAGCCCTAGGAGCAAGGTGGAGCAAACTGGAGTGCATCGGAATGCTGTCTCCTCCGGTGGCCCACGTCGGATAAAGACGATATAGTTATCATCTGATCATCTAGATCGGACGGTCCAGAGTAAGCCAAATCGACCTCCCGAACATCCATGCTAACATATAGGCTTAGATGGTCCATGCCAAGGGCCGAAGCCACCAGCATCTGTCACGTCTGCTCCGAGCCTGCTCCGCCCTCCAAGCCTAACCCTCGTGTGCATGTCACATACAAGGTTGGGTTAATTGTAGAGAGCACCCCGAACTTTTCCAAAACTATAAAGAGATCCAGGCGTGTGTGTATCACGTACATGTCTGGACATTTTGCAATAATGTCCAGCCATGTTTCGCTATTTACATCCATGCCCCTGCGTCTTTTGGAAAAATTATAAAGGGCCCCAGATGGTTTTTCTAAATTACAAATAGGTCCCTTCAGGGACCTATGTGTGATTAATTATCTTTTATTCTTCGTATTTTTATTGCATTTATGCCCCTGCATTGTTTCTTTCATAACTTGAGCATCATAGATCCAAATTGCATGATTTCAGTGTCATTTTGTTGCTTATTTAATTCTCTATGTAATGGCTTAGTTAATTTTCAGATTTGATGCTAATTAAAATATGATGATTTTTTGATGTGTATAGTGTCCATTGATCCTTAAATCTTTGCCATTACTAGATGTTTGCTCCTAATTGTGACGCTCAATTTGACTCTGATTTCTAATTCATAATTTGTGCTCATTTCTCTAGGGTATATTTGTAATCTATCTTTTGCATGTTTATCCTTTTCATTCATTCATTCTGAACATGCATCATCTTATAATTCCATTGAAAAATAAAATAAAAATACATGCACATTGTAATCTGTATTTTATTATGTGCATCTGCTTGAAGACCTAAAATAATATGGAAATAATCACACATTAAAATTAACTGACCAATTTGATAAATAGATTAAAGAGGCTCGTGTCCCTATGTTCGACCATGGTACACTTACCAAGTTAAAAATAATGTCCACATATTCGAAGGCATGGTCTCTTTAAATGAACCAAATTTGCTTCCTATGCTACGACATTCCCTGATTATTAAACAGGCAAATTTGACGCCCATCATCCTCAGGGACGAAGCCAGGCTTTTATAACCGGGTGGGGCTATACAAATACTAGATTAAATCCGGATACATCTTATATAAATACCATTTTTTATATTTTCTTAATGTATCGTATAAAATATATGATGAAGTTATTGAATAATAAATTACTTGAACTTCATAAGATAGGGGGAAAACATTTTTTATTAATTTTGATTTGAAAATTAAATTTAAACAAAAAAGTCATTGAGTGTATATTTCTAAAATTATCTAAATTGCGCTCTTCGCAAGTCACGACTTCAAACCAAATCCATTGATAATTGATCCTATCTAAGATATGATTTTTATTTAATTATATAATGCATTTTCCTTATTTACAAATAGAAATATTTTTAACTACATTAAAAAAAATAAACATAACTATATGAGTAATATTTGAATGGCGAATACAACCACATAATGATGATATCACCATACTTTAGCAATTCATATTAGATTCTTGAAATCTAATAATAAAAAAATATAATATAGAAGAAATTTCCTGTGAACAAATATATAATTTTTTGAGGTTATAAGTGAAGATTACCTGAGTTTACATGAAAGGAGGTAGCCAAGTTAGTTTAACGAGGACAACAACTTGAAGTAGAATATAAAAAATACGGCAATTAGGGTTGTAAACAAATCAAACCTACCCAGGTTCGATTCCTCTAGCATTTTTAGAGGTCCAGGTTCGATTCGGTTCGATAACATGAAGATGTTGTTTAAGTTCGGTTCGGCTCACCCTTAATTAATGAAGGTTCGGTTCGATTCATTTAAAGTTCGATTAGCAGTGATTCTCCTTGGAATCTAAGTATTTTAGGAATGTGGAACAATTACAACCCTTTGGTATGTCTTGATCAAGGGTTTGGCATATGCCATATTTGAATCATGATACAAATTCCTCATATGATTTTTTGAGGAAAAAATACGTATATAAATATATAAATATATAAATATACAAATATAATAAATATTGTGCACTGGGTTTTTAGCGAACTAAATTTGAGCGAACCTACCATTTCAATGTTTGATTCAATTAAATAAACGATCCAAACCTATATCAAGGTTCGACTCATATCTTTTCGAACCGAATCTAGATGTAACCTTTAACGAATCGAGCCTAAACGAATATCGAACTCAAGATATTTCTGACGCCCCTCATGGCAATGGTGTTGCAGGTTGTGATTGTATTAAGTGTGGCATTGAATTTATTATATATTGGATAAATTATTGGAAAATAAAATTATGAAGACCAATCATAGTAATTAGGAAGGTTCGAAGTAAAAAAAGATTCCATTTTGATTTTATCTCAATTCCATCCTCCAATTTGTCAAACTAAACACATGATTATTTCAATTACATATACACCTCCCCCCTCTTAGTTAACCAAACATGCTACTGTTTCTAGCCCCCCTAATTTCCCTACTTTTTTAGATATCGGGATTGAATCCCTAAATTTACCTTAATCTTTTCTTTACACCTTTTTTTTCATTTTTAACATGGATCAAGAATACTTATTCCTTACAAAATACATGAAATTGACAAAGGCTGGGGGGGCTTAACACCCACCCGCCCCCCTCCCTCCGTCACTGATCAAATTCTATCACGATCTCTTCATTGTCTTGGGTCTGCATTAGACCATCGTCATCATCTACAAGTCTCGTTAGTAAGAACTCATAGCCGCTTAGTGACACATTCATCGTTGGATGCACTCAACAAGCCACCTTGCACGATATCAAACAAGCCGCCATAGCAGTATTCTTCGACGCCTCAGGTCAATTTATCCAACAGACCACCACATCAAGGCTTTTTGAAGATTATGCATCTCCTGCATCACATCATCTTATCGACAATCGAAACTCACTCCGATCTGACGCATTGTGACCCCTCAAACAACGCTGAAACTGTCTTTCATACCAGTGGTTGGGACACGACATGTCGGTATCGTCTACTCTCAGATACCGGTTGTTGGGGATAATGATCGTCTTATATGGATGTGGATGCATAATAGACCACCACCAGGTAAGCACGTGAAAGAAAGAACAATCAGATATAACGGTGGTCTATCCTCTCTGGTGACCACTGGAAAAGAAAGATTACTATAAATTAGAATGAGTACAACTCTCTCCGTTTCCTCGCTCTCTTATCTCTTTCTTCTCTCTCTCCCTCCCTCTCTCTGTCTCTCTCTTTTCTCTAGGGGTTATATTGTTATTGTGGTGGTATTGAGGCAATTCCCCAATCCTCCGATATATAGCTTAGTTACAACCATATAGTCCTATTCTCAATAGGATTATAAATAGAATATAACTCAACTATTATTAAGATCAGAGATCAAATTCTATTAGAATTCGTAATCCTAATTTAACTTGAAAATTAACATTGATTTATATGGTTAGCGTCATTGCTAATAACCTTGACTGCTTTAGATTTACTTAGCAAATTTCATTTAGTACAATGAATCGATAATAGGAAAATCGGATAGTACTTAACGAACTATTATGTAGCGATAAAAAGGGGGGTGAAAAGAGGATTCGAGTTCGTCGGCTTTTGTTGTCACGCATATATGATTTGCATTACGCATTATTCCCTATAAAAACCTATTAACGAGGAATAAAATTGGTATTGATTTCAAGAATATGAGTGGATAAATGTAATTCAATTAGTGTGACATATTTGTTACAACTCATATGTTGTCAACTTATCTTGTTAGCACTTCATAATTATACCAATTTTATTATTGTTTAATATTACAACAAATGTTGTATAGGAATGTGCATCTAGTAAGAGGAGGGGAATACAACTTAAAAACTTAAGATTAATTTTATTATGGCTGTCAATAGGTTCGTTCGGATGCAATTTTAACAAGTAATCCAGCCAAATTTCCTAGATAACGGTCCAAGTCTAAGCCACACATCACAAAAATGAATAGTGGGATCCATCTACCTAAGGCTCGATCTCTCACTCATGAAATTTTGAAAGCATTATGATTTATCCTAAAATTCTAATTAAACTTTTGCTTTATGTGTAGAAATTTAATCATAGTGTAACAAAAACTATTATAAATAGGTCTCATCATATAAAGTTTCAAAGATTTCTTAAATTATTAAAATGTGTATTTTTATATTTTACGTTTGATTCATTTAATATTATTGTTGTTATACATTATTTTAAATATCATTGAACTAAAATGTTTTAAGTTTTATTAGAGACAACTTGCGAAAAAGGGCAAAAATCATTTTTTACTTGGCCCTTCCAACATATAAAATCATGGCTTCGTCCTGGCAAAGATCGATATAGTCCGTTGAAATCAAATTCACGACCTTTAGCAAATAACTTAGATAAAGGATACGTGATCTTGGAAAAATCTATTATAAATCGCCAAGCAAAATAGACTTCAAACCCCTTTCTTGCTCATAATATGTCCTAGAACTACAACATTTTTAATCATAAAGTGGCTCTTTTACAAAGACAAAATCATGTCTACTTGAATATACTTCTATAAAACTTGACTTAAAAAATATGAAATTTTTCATCAATTCTTGATCCCAAAAGATTCAAAATCCATCAAAAAAGACATTCATGAAATCACCAAGCATGCCTACTAACTAAGATATCCTTTATACATTTTTCGAATGTATTTGGTACACTATAGATTCTGAACGCCATTCAACAATAGGAACGCACAAAATATTAAGGTGGATGTTATTTTTTCTTGTTCTTTTTGGATGCATTGCATATTTGATTATATATAAGGTATCCACAAAAAGTAGAAATCATGGCTTCGTCCTGGCAAAGATCGATATAGTCCGTTGAAATCAAATTCACGACCTTTAGCAAATAACTTAGATAAAGGATACGTGATCTTGGAAAAATCTATTATAAATCGCCAAGCAAAATAGACTTCAAACCCCTTTCTTGCTCATAATATGTCCTAGAACTACAACATTTTTAATCATAAAGTGGCTCTTTTACAAAGACAAAATCATGTCTACTTGAATATACTTCTATAAAACTTGACTTAAAAAATATGAAATTTTTCATCAATTCTTGATCCCAAAAGATTCAAAATCCATCAAAAAAGACATTCATGAAATCACCAAGCATGCCTACTAACTAAGATATCCTTTATACATTTTTCGAATGTATTTGGTACACTATAGATTCTGAACGCCATTCAACAATAGGAACGCACAAAATATTAAGGTGGATGTTATTTTTTCTTGTTCTTTTTGGATGCATTGCATATTTGATTATATATAAAGTTTCAAAGATTTCTTAAATTATTAAAATGTGTATTTTTATATTTTACGTTTGATTCATTTAATATTATTGTTGTTATACATTATTTTAAATATCATTGAACTAAAATGTTTTAAGTTTTATTAGAGACAACTTGCGAAAAAGGGCAAAAATCATTTTTTACTTGGCCCTTCCAACATATAAAATCATGGCTTCGTCCTGGCAAAGATCGATATAGTCCGTTGAAATCAAATTCACGACCTTTAGCAAATAACTTAGATAAAGGATACGTGATCTTGGAAAAATCTATTATAAATCGCCAAGCAAAATAGACTTCAAACCCCTTTCTTGCTCATAATATGTCCTAGAACTACAACATTTTTAATCATAAAGTGGCTCTTTTACAAAGACAAAATCATGTCTACTTGAATATACTTCTATAAAACTTGACTTAAAAAATATGAAATTTTTCATCAATTCTTGATCCCAAAAGATTCAAAATCCATCAAAAAAGACATTCATGAAATCACCAAGCATGCCTACTAACTAAGATATCCTTTATACATTTTTCGAATGTATTTGGTACACTATAGATTCTGAACGCCATTCAACAATAGGAACGCACAAAATATTAAGGTGGATGTTATTTTTTCTTGTTCTTTTTGGATGCATTGCATATTTGATTATATATAAGGTATCCACAAAAAGTAGAAATCAAATGCTTTCAACAATCCAATCAATAAATGAAAGAGGCTAATATACATCTGATTCTTGGGTACTAACTGAATTCGGCTTCTGACTCCAACTATATACCCGGGCTCATCTTCACTCCTAAATAACTCGTTGAACCTCCTCTTACGGCTCGTACCTTCCTCACCTATCTTGCAGCTCCATTTCCTCGCTTTCTGTTGACGTGACATCCCTTCTTCTGCCTATTCTCTGTTGCAAGAGACCTCGTCAATGACAATATGATACTTCTTAGTTATTTTACTCATACATTGTAATCCATGCCAACTCATAATATGGCTTTACGAGCTGAGATTCCTTATCATTTTTATTTTTTGGAATGGTAAGCTCGATTTTTACAGCTATGACATGCACAAGATTTTTTTTCCATATGTTTTTAATTGTAACTTTCTCAACTTATGCAACTTTGAGTAGTTTCGTATTTACTTACATAACCCTTAGGGTGAGACAGAGTGACTATTTCGATTTTCTTGTGTAATATATGTGGGTTATGGGTGCAAGACGAAGTGATTATTCTGAGTTTCTAGTGTAATCCATTATTATCGAGGGTTATATACGTAAATACAAAACTACTCAGGGTTATAGGTGTAATTATCCCTATCATTAATGCTCCTCCATTTTTTTGGAATATCAGTTGTATCCATATCTTCTTCCAAAATTCATAGTTTTGCCTTTTTGTAATATCGGTTGAACTCCTACTTTACCTTAACAGAAAAGCAAAACTCTGAATTTTGTCAGAAGTAGGAGTAAAGCTAATATTTCAAGGTACTTTAACCCGACAAACCCTATAAACTTTGCCAATTACCTCCTCGACCTTTGAAATAACCTAATTCCCCCCTCGACCCGGTAAATCTGCTAACCCTTACCCTACAGACCATGTAGTTAACCTCCATCCATTTACCCATTAAAACTAATCGGATTCCTTTATGTTCTTTTACACTATACCCATATTGTTTATCAAATTTACATTAAATGCCACTCCCCCTCACCCTCCTCCTCATCTCCTTTTCCCCATCCAGCATCCACCCACCTCCTCGACATCAGTTTCTCTAATATTGTCGTTTCATTCAGTAGAATTATGTTCTCCGTGCAACAACGACACGTTCTCATGACCACTAAGTTGTTTCTTCGGATGATCCGATCAATTCTGTGGCTTTGAAAATCACCAATGGATTAGATACGTGGTTTGTTACTGTTATTATAATTGCAACACAAAAAGGTGCGCTAAACGGACACATGTAGGAGCTACGTCTTTCCTCTTCACAGAGTACAAGCACCTGGGCATCTTCATGGTGGTCTTTGCTGCCATCATCCTCGTCTTCCTTGGCTCGATGAAGGGCTTCAGCACGTAGCCACAACCCTGCGTCTACAACAAGGATATCGTCTGCAAGCCCACTCTCACCAACACGCTCTTCAGCACCATCCCTTTCCTCCTCCGCGCCCTTAACTTCGTCCTCTTCAACTTCCTCGGCATGAAAATCACCACCTACGGCAATGTTAGGACCATCCTTGAAGCCCACAGGGGTGTCAACAGGGCGTTCATCACTGCCTTTCACTCCGGTGCTGTCATGGGGTTCATTTTGTTGCCAACGGCCTACTGGTTCTCTATGTCTCCGTCAACGTCTTTAGGCTCTACTATGGTGACGAATGGGAGGGTCTTGTTGAGATAGTTACTATCCTCTCTGTAATTTCCTATTTTTCATTTCATCTTTCTGTAATTTGCCTACCATATCCATCTCTGTCCCTAACCCTACCCTACTCAACACCTGTCCTCCCCCCCCCTCCCCCGCGCCCCCACCCTTGACCGCCCCTCCCCCCTTGTGCTACATGCGTACCCGTCAACCCTGCCACCCCTACGCCCCTTGCGCCCTCATGTTGCACGCCCAATCGCTCGTGCCCCTGTGCGCCAGTGCCTTCCACCCCTGCAATAAGAATCCTGCTTCTAGAATGTGCCCTGCCATGTCCCTGATCGCATCAGCGGATAGGTATGTGATTTGATTTATATCAGAGATACAATTTCCATCAACGAAAGAGGATTAGCAAGGATGGTTGTATGAATATACACATACAATCAATCCTTCGTATGACTCTATAGACTCATTTATATCGGTCTACTTCCCAGTCAAATTCCGTTATTTGGCTATCTTACAACATGCTAGACAACAAGGGTGACATCTTCTCGTCCGGAGCCTTCAAGGGCCCGGCTCCCATCGCTAAGACGGATGGGACCAACTACAAGTTGTGGTCCATGCAGTTTCTCACCCTCATGCAGTGCAACAACAAGGAGAAACATCCTGACCGATCCAAAGCCAACGGACAAGATCAGGGCGAGTGCTTCTTGGAAGCAAGATGACGCATACACGCGTGTTTAGCTTTGTGAGACTCTTACTACAAAGATAGACAATATTCTAACTCAGCCAACGACGAACGCAATGTGGGACACTTTGGCATCCACCTATACACAAGCGAAGAATGAGGCCAAGATCCTTCAACTATAGTTTGATATCTACAACACCAAGCAGAATGGCCGTCCCTTGCATGTTTACTAATCTTCGCTGCATGGCATGTTTGAAAATCTTCATAGCTACATGCCCATTACGACGTCTATTGAGCAACAGAAGACATATAGGAACTCTACGGTGGTTGGAGTTCTCATGGTTGGACTTGATGCAGAATATGATGCTACATGTATTCATCTTCTTGCTGGAGCAACCATTCCCCCTATAGAGGAGGCCTATATCCGTCTCAACCGACTCATCATCCCTTCAATAGCCACGTCTTTGCACTCCTCAACGATGGTCGCTTCTCGTGGTCGAGGTGGGGCCATCCAGTCTAGAGGACGTACACCTCGAGGAAGTGGTGGTGGATTCCAATGTGGTCCCTATACCTACTGCCGCAAGCCTGGACATGCAGATGATACTTGCTATCAGAAGTATGGAAATCCTATTTCTGGTCGATCAGTAGAGTAGATTGTGTCTTCAGAGACTTTAGCTCCCCAGGCCGATCCTCGCATGGATGATATTGTCTCTCGTATTCGAGAGATCATGACTCCTAGTGCTGACACCACCACAGATACTGTTGCAGCAGTCAGAGCCTCTTCGAGCTCCTCAGGCATCACCTATGCCTTTACTAGTAGTACGAATGCAGACATGACAAAGTGGATTGTGGACTCTAGTTCTTCTCACCACTTGTGTGGAGACAGAATGCAACTGAAGTCCTATAGGTCTATACCACCTGGAAAATGGGTCGTCATTGCTAATGGCGACCACTTATCCGTTACAGGACAGGGGGAATGTGCAGTTGACACCGTCTATGTGCCTGAAGAATGTTTTATATGCTCTTGTTTTTCAGATGAATTTACTATCTATTAGTCAGATCACTAAGGATATGAATTGTCGTGCCATCTTTGACCCTCCATCTCTTGTGTTTCAGGACATACTCACAGGCAGGATGATTAGAAGTGGCCGTGAGCAGTGGGGAATCTACAAACTGGTCCAACCTCCTCTTGCTAGTGTTTCGATTATACCTACTGGACCTATCTCTCCTTATTTGTGGCACCTTAGGTTTGGACATCTTCCTTTGCAGAAGCTATGTCATGTTCTCCCTCGGATTTCTACGAGATCCTCCTTTCAGTGTGAGGCATGTCAACTTAGGAAGCATCACCGTTCCTCTTTTCCATCCCATCAAAGTCGGAGTAGTTTTCAGCTATTTGAGCTCCTTCATTTAGACATTTGGGGTCCTAGTCGTGTTCCTGATCTCCAAGGACACTATTTTTATATTGTAGTAGTCGATGATTATTCAAGACTTTCATGTGCCTTCTTATTGAAGAATAAGTCTAAGGTTGGATCCAGTATCAAGTATTTTATTAATGAAATAAAGAATATTTTTCTGCCATTGTCAAGTATATTCGTTCGGAAAATGCCTTGGAATTTTGCACCTTACATCTTTTTCTGAGTTCTTTAGATCCCATGGCATTGTTCAACAGACCTCACGTGTCTACATTTCCTAGCAGAACGGTGTTATCGAGCGCAAACACCGTCACTTACTTGATGTGACCAGAACATTATTGATACAAAGTCATGCTCATCATGCTTACTGGGGTGAAGCCATCCTTACTAGTTGCTATCTGGTAAACATTATGCCCTCGTCCGTGTTAGGAGAGAATATTCCTTACTTGATTGCGTTTCCCGAGAAGGATCTCTTCTCTCTTACACCTCGTGTGTTTGGATCTGTTGCATTTGTTCATGATGTCTCTCCATGGCATGACAAGATCTCTCCTAGAGCTGTCAAGTGTGTGTTTGTCTGCTACTCTCATACCCAAAAGGGGTGTCACTGCTTTGATCCACTAAGTTATAAATATTTTGTTAGTGCTGACATTACTTTCTTTGATTCAGTTATATATTTTTCTCCTACAGGTGACAGACTTACTCCATCTGACTCTGATGATGAGATATACATGCCACCACCTCCGACAGTTGGTTCTTTACCTTTACCTACTCCTCCTCTTCCACCACATCCACCACCTCCTCCACCACCTTTGTTGGTTTAGTTCTTACCTTGTGTTGTTCCCCACAGATCTCGCTCTGTTTGCCATGCTCATAAGCCTTGCCCATCATCCAACATGCCTCGGGTATGTAATGAGCATATTATTTCTACTGATGGCACTACTGAATTAACTGTATAACAGGAGGAGCAGGTATCCTCTCAAGAGGAAAATATACATGCCCATGACTTGGAAGATGATCTTGACGTACCGATTGCTCTGCAAAAGCAGAAACATGCGAATGCTACTTACCCTCTTGCAGACCAGTTTCTTTTGAGCATGTTGTCAGAGGATTTTAGGAGATTTACGTGAGCACTATCATCCGTGCAGATACCACAGACGTATCAGGAGGATCTTAAAGATAGTAAGTGGATGTTAGCCATGGAGGAGGAGATGGCTACGCTACAGTCACATGGTGCGTGGAGTCTTATTTCTGCTCCTGTTGATACATCAGTCGTGGGATGCAAATGGGTATTCACTATAAAATACCATGCGGATTGCAGTGTGGATTGCTATAAGGTGAGACTTGGGACACGATGATTTACCTAGACATATGGAGTGAACTATCACGATACTTTCTCCCCAGTTGCCAGACATTCTACTCTACGTATTCTCCTTGCTGTTGCTGTGACACGAGATTGGCCTCTTTATCAGCTTGATGTGAAGAATGCATTTCTCTATGGTTACCTACAAGAGGAAGTCTACATGCAGTAGCCACCTAGGTTTGCTGTTGAGGGGGAGTGTCAAAAGGTTTTGCAGGTTACACAAGGCTATCTATGGCCTCGAGCAGAGTCCAAGAGAATGGTTCCCAAAACTCTCGGACTTGATAGATCAGCAAAGGTTTGTGAGATCAACTGTTGATCACTCCTTGTTCATGCAGAAGACCCATAGAGGTATTACGGTCATTCTTATTTATGTTAATGGCATTATTATCACAGGGGATGACGAGCAGGGTATTAAGGGTGCCAAGAACTTCTTAGGTCAGCAGTTTGTGGCCAAAGACCTTGGACATTTACGTTACTTCCTTGTAATAGAGTTTGCCTGGAATCAATGGGGTCTTGTAATGACCCAGAAAAAGTATGTTATAGATCTTCTTTCAGAGATAGGCATGATAGATTGCAAACCTGCAATTACTCCGCTTCATCCAAGCATGAAGTTCTATGATGATGATACTGAGGAGATCGATATGAGAAGATACAGAGAGCTTGTTGGCAAGCTACTATATGTAACTGTTGTCGTGCCTGACATGCCATTTGCCGTGAGCAAAGTGAGTCAGTTTATGGAGCAGTCCAGACAGGCACATATGGATGCAGTCCATATAGTTCTGAGATACATGAAGACTTCACTCGGTACTAGACTTCTTTCCAGTAGAGGCACATCTCTCTCAGTGACAGCATGCGCAGATGCAGATTATGCTGGGTGCCCAAAGGATAAAAAGTCTACGTCTGGATTTGCTGTGTTCATAGGAAATTCTCTTGGTTCATGGAAAAGCAAGAAGCAGACTGTGGTTGCTAGATAAAGTGCTGACTTGGATTACAGAGCCATGGCACAGGCTAGTACAGAGATGATGTGGGTCAGATCTGTTCTTACTGACCTTACTATAGAAGTGCCTCTTCCCATGCACCTCCAATGTGATAATCAAGCCGCTCTCTTCATTGCAAATAACCCAGCCTTTCGTGAGAGGACAATGCACATAGAGGTGGATTGTCATTACACTCGTGACATGATACATAAGGGTATTATCACTACTACGCATGCCATCTCTAGAGATCAGACAACAAATATACTTACAAAGGCTCTTGCAAGAGGACCTTATCATAGATGTTGATTCAAGCTGAGTCTTATTGATATCTACGCTCCATCTTGAGGGTGAGTGTTGAGATAGTTACTATTTTTAGTGTTATCCTCTCTGTAATTTTCTATTTTTCGTTTCATCTTTCTGTAATTTGCCCAATGGTTGTTCTCCTATATAAGGTAACCCTTATGCCTCTCATAATGCATCTCAGTATGTTCACTTAATAGGTCTCTACGAGTCCATCACTAACTATGGCCTTGGTGGCTCCTCCATGTCCCTCTTTGGACGAGTAGGAGGTGGGATCTACACGAAGGCAACCGACGTCAGCGTCGATCTCGTCGGTAAAGTCGAGAAGAACATCCTAAAGGACGACCCCAGAAATCCCACCATACGTTAACCACACTGAGAAGAATTCCATGGAGCTATATATTACTTCACATTTAGATGTTGGGATCTTAATTGCACATGTGATTGCTGACAACGTCAGCGACAATGTGGGTGACATTCCCGGGATGGGACATGTCGTACGCGGAGTCATCTGGCGTCGCGTTGTTCCCACGTCCACCTACTGCACGGGCCCCCGCTCCCTCCCCCTCCACCGCCTCCTCCACACCCTCCCCTCCTCTCCGACCTCTGTTGCAGCAGGGGCACCCTCTAGGGGTGTTCCAAATTTTAGGGTCAAATGGGTACCTGTCCTGACCCGGTCTTTTGACCCTAATTTCACGGGTACCCGTGAAAACGTATCCGGATCGGGTACCCAACTCGTTGAAACGGAGTGGCCCGATGGAAAATCTGCAGGAAGAACCGGATACCCGGTTGAGGTACCCGGGAATGATGCCCATCACCCAACCTGACAATCATCGCGGAACTACTGACAATATTATATAATATAGCTTAAGAATATAAGTTAGTGCTTCTATTCTATTACCCGATTGGGATACCCGACTTTCGTTTTCCATCACGACTATGGTTTGCTTCCAGTGCATTCCACCCAACGCAACCCTCTTCCGCGCCTCATCGTCCGATGCAGTCGTCCTCCATGCCTTGCTGCCGGTCGTAGTTCTCGACCCCTCACCGGCACCACCGCAGTGAGATCAATAGTGGGCGAGTGGCAAGAACACAACCCTAGTCACGCCTCCGATTCTTTATATATATTTTGATTCTCGATACATTCAATGTTCTATTTTTGTTGGTATTTGTTTCAAATTGCTCGATTCCATTCACCAATTTCTATGTTCATCTCAACCAAAATATGAACTCCTAATTCAATCGTAATTGATTTAGACTCCAACCTTCTTTCTTCCATATCACTAATTGTATCGTTATTTACTTTGTTTTACATCATCATTTAGAGTATACATGACTCCATCAATATTTCTTACATGTCACCGATAATCGAGGATATTTCCTGGTTTCTAGCAATTATGGATTGTTAATTCTTGTTACACGAGATGTTTTGAATACAAAGGAAGATCTATAGCCATTCTCGTTCGGAATCTGTTCTAAGAGCATCGAGTTGAAAATGGGATCAGACAAAAGTCCTGCCCACATATAATAAAGTAAGAGCATCCTCTTTCACATATCACCTGATGCAGGAACCCATTCATCCTCCGACAAGCTGAGGTTTGATCCTTAATCCTCCGTCCTGACATCGATCCTTCCTTGGGCGAGAAGAGAGCAGCGGGTTCTTGGCTCCAACCCAAAACGATTGCGAATCACCGGGAGATTCTCAAATCGACAAGATTCGAAAGAACATCCACTACATTCAGCAGACAAGCACCTAGTTTTAATCATCTAGCCCCGTCTTCAATCAATGGAGGGTGTAATCCGTTCATTTTTTTATTGCAATTAATAATATCATTTTTTGCTAGAGTTTTTCCATGGGTACCCACGGGTACCCGTTACCCATTCATATAATCCGGGTACCCGTTAGAAGCGGGTACCCGTTAGAATGGAATGGGTTGACCCGTGGCCCACTAATAATGGAGCAGGGCGGGTATGATCAAACGGATTGGGTACCCGCCCCGTGAACACCCCTAGCACCCTCCCTCCATGATAGTCCATCCTATTATTTTTATTTCTCTTTCAGTTAGCTTTTCTTTCTAGTTGGTCGCATGATGGACAATGACAATGAAGTGTATGGATTTGTCCATCTAGAAAAATGTTATGTACTCAAGATCTTTGATGAGGATTTTGAGATGTACAATAGGATGTATTTGTTCTTGAATTGGCATTTTGGGTTCAAGATGGGGAGTGGCTGCAATTCTTTCAAACGATTACCCCACGAAGGTTTATACAATGATTTGAATCATAGATTCGTCATATTAATAGGGCTTGAATGAAAAAAAAATCAAACCCGTTAATTGTTTATATGCATGCATATTTGAGTCATTTTTTATAAAATATGCATGGCATGTTATTTGTAAAAATTGTTGATATGCCTTAAATCATAACTATATGATCCAGATTGAAGGACTGTCTGAAGCATCCCTGCCCAACCCTCCTCCCCCCACATCCCACATGCCACCATACTCCAACAGTACAGGGTCTCGTTAATGTCCAATTTTTTTATATTGGTATTCATATCTGTCGTCTTTGGGATACCTATCGTACGGAAAGTAGTATATAAACTCCTACGATTAAAGCTCTCTGCATCTTCCATATAATTTTTCTCCACATAGTGAAAACTGATCGTCATTGTCCAAGAACGTAGCACAATTACGAGTGAATCTTGCAAATCTAAGCGCCTTTGTGCTTGTGGGATTGATTATGTTTGTCCATGCTTCCACCGTTTGCAACACAACCTACACATCAAACACATACAAAACAAAAACATTCGTTAGCACACTATGTTATATAGATAGCCGCACACAAATTACTCGTACATATTCTTTTACATGCCTAGATTACAACCTGCTTATATATCTCAACATAATAAAGCTCTTTATATTAAATAGACAAACATGATTAATGATTATAAATTCCTTATAGAACTGTAAACTGCAAAGAGAAGGAAAATGTATGGATGAGCATACGCAGTTACATTCACACGACTCTAAATACTTTAATATTAAAATATAAGCTAAATTCATTTGATTTTGATTTATACAGTAAAATTAAGACTATATTGAAATTGCAGGTAATTTGAAGTTCCGTCTCCTGATAACTAATAACCTATCTTTATCGATATATACCTAATATATGTCACTACTAAATTTATATCCGACATTTATATTTATGGGGGCACAAATACTGTGCATACAAATAGATGTTATTTTATATAACCTCATTTGATGAGTAGGCCTTTGTTGTATGCATAACGATATTACGTCCACAAAGTGAGCTGACCCCAGTGGGCCCATAGGGCTTTCTCCACAAGTCTTCCTGTTTAAAGCCCAAAAAGTATGCTGATATTAAATAGTTGTTGGGGCTTTAGATTACTTTGATATGGAACAATTGTATGCATATTATATAGAATAACTTCCCAAGCTAAGGTCTATTGATCATTTTTGAGGAAAACTTTTGTCGGGTTCAGACTTGATTATACCCGCGAGGCCATGAGCAACAATTGGAAATGTTTTAGCTCAAGTTGTGCATTAGTAATCCCCCATTTTTAACCTACTCTCACGCATTCTGAGTATCTGTTGTCGCACTATGTTGAGGTTTTACAGCTTCCTTCACTTATATTCATAATATTCTCATTGCGATATTGTCCATCACTTATTCTGGTGATCTAGAGGTTGCACGCTCTGTGTATCCTTTTTCTCCTATCTTTCAGTATGGTGGTCTTACCTCTTCGTAGCACTTTCCACAATTAGGGAGACTCATTTTGATAACATTTGTAACATCTCGGACTTAAATCCTCGGACTATTAACGAGGAAAATTGACCCTTACAACTTTTGTTTAACTCGCACCCAATTGGACCCGCTAGCAACCACCGAAAATGCTTAATTCTAGGTCATCAAGTAGTAATCACCACCTACTCTCACACTTCGTGAGTATGAGTATCATATGTGAGACTATATTGAGGTGTAAATTAGTCCCAAAATTCAATGAACTCCATGCGTTTATTCTTCAATCTTAGTAACTTGAATATATTATAGTCGACAGTTTGCATGAAGAATTCGTTGAACCGAGCAGGAGAGATCTTCATTCTGTCTGCAGTGCTGTATCCAATGTCTCTGAATGATGATAGCATGCTTAATATACCATTAAACTAAAAACAGACCCTAACTCCTCTGGTTCTTCAGGTGATGGTTTTGAACCATCCAGTCATGGGTGCATTTGTGATGTATGGTGGTTGGGGGCCATGGGAGCAATAGCATATAACTGCACAGCATAATAATTTATATGCGGAACAAGAAAGAGGGAGCATTTGGAACTGCGAAAGGGGGTTAGAGGTATCGTCCTATCTATGGTCAGGGATAATGGATAATTTGGCAGAATATAGGAACAGGAGAGATTCAAGGCCGTATTGGTTCAGGTAATGAGCGGTGATTTCACACTATGGTAATTTCCAGGACAGCCAACAAACCAAAACCAAACCTGGAATAAGGGCATTTTTCTACCAGGGATTTTTACACCATGACCCATATATGCTTTGTCAATTATGCGACAGTTCACGTAGTGTGCATTTTTACCCAAAAACTCTTCCAAACTTATTAACTCTTACATAATGATCCTTGTGGTTAACTCTTACAGTGGTTGTTGTGCAAGACAGAGTGTTTGCATGGGTTTTGGGGGTAAATATAAAGAATACAAGGGTGGTTGTATAATTGATAAAGTTTGTGGGGGGCGCGACATAAAGATCCCTTTTTCATATTATTTGAATTATGTTAGAAATCGAGAATGCGAAAGCATAATATCAAAGAAATATAATAAACATGAAGAACGCCGAGATTTTTACTTGGAACCCTACATGGGAGAATACCTCAAAGGACTGATATTGTATTCAAGTTTCTCTCTTCCGATACAATGGGTGGGGGGCTTCTTACATACTCCACGGACTCTCCAAGTCCCATAACTATTAAATGTGGGACTAAACTATTGGACGTGGTAATTGGACCCTAGGGATCCAACTACCCATCTACATATGACGCATATACTCCAACACTCCCCCTTAAGTTGGAGCATGCAATGCTCAGCTTGGACACAGAAAGAAATCTCAAACTCACAATGCAAGGCACTGCAGACGATATCATCGTAATGCATTCTTTATTGTCTATTGTTGTCGTGGACGTTGCCTCTCATACCGTGTAGGTGAGGAGGAACAATAGGGTTGGAATGTGAAATGAACTGGGTCTCATCGTCGTAGAACATGTGCTCTGTACTGCGTCAATCAGAGTCACTGAAACTGAAATGAGTCTCCACTTGAGAACTCTGGCCTGCAACTGCTCCATCTCTTTGAAGGGTCGAATTGAAAAAAAATTGTTAGCAATGTGAGCTCGAGGTGAACCGTTCCTACAGTAAATGTTATTGTAATGTTTGATATATCAATAAAAGTTATTGCTTTATTTTCACTCCCTGTCTGAGATTAAATGAATGAATGCACTATAAGATCCCTTAATACAATTAGGGTTATGTATCATGACCATCTTGATGATCATATGTTGAATCATAGAGACTGATGCTTGGATGAATATCTAAAGAGTTAGATTGAGGACTCATCAAGCATTGTCAAATGATTGTTAAGAGATAATCTCCATAGGAGATATCAATCCTTTCTCATTTGGCTGATATCTGTCCGACCTCTTGATGAATGTCCTATGCATAGGAATAAATATTCAGAGGTATTAGATAAATTAGGTCAAATAAGTGACTTAACAAGATCAAGATAACCAAGTCCTATATCGTATGTTGTCGGGATATAGGCATGCAACCTTTGACAGGAGACAGATGTATTACTATATGTCTAAGTATGTATATTTGGCGGACCAATAGGTTGATGGCCTAATCAAGGTCTATACACCGGCGAACTGGTATGCATACAAGGACATATGAGTAATACGATCTCTCATAAGGGATCATACTTGTTCACTTGTGAACCGAAAGATATGAGCTCACTCATAAGGTGTTGAGACCAATCAAATTCCATGCATGGTCGTCTTGATTTGGAAGCATGACAAGAATTTGTAAGTATGATATATGCTTTTAGAAAGCATATGATCGATACCAACTCCCAATGACCGAATGAGAATCTTAATGATAAATTCCTAAAGATGATAGTGTAAATTGATCTATATCTTTGGGTTTATTCTAGGTCTTCTAGTATGCAGGATGTACATGTATTAGGAATACATGAGAGTGATGTGATCATTAACGATTGTATAGCCATGACACTGTCATTTTGAGGGAGTGATGAAACAGGTCTGGATTTTAGTGACTCCTCTTACTAGAGAATTGACATGTTCTCAGTCCAAGTGTTGGACATTGATCTGGATACAACTTAGTTGCAATGAGAAGATTAGATCTATGGTCTTTATTTAATCAAGCATCTATTAGAGATACCCAAGATCTGGATTTGAGATATGATCCTAATATCCAAGTCACTATACGTGGAACATACAATTGCCCTGTCCTTATCTCCAAGAATCTGCGGAGAAAGCACATTATTCTTGAAAGAGCTCAAGAATAATTCCATTATTGAATTATGTATCTAAGCGTTGAGATATTTATAATTAAATGTGATTTAATTATCATAATTAATGTGAATACGATTTATATTATCTAAATATATGAGAACGATGATCAAAGATAATTAAGTGAGATTTAATTATCAAGGATACGAATAATGTGAATAGTACTATCCATATTATATATATTAAATATGATTTATAATATATTAGAGAGAGCTTATTGTAAATGGTATCTTCAAATTAAATTATTGGTGTGAATTGTATTCACATTGGAAATTAATTGGAAATACAATTTACACTTTATTTTGGACTGTGAATATGATTCGCAATTAGTTAATGGCATTATTACAATATTTACAAAATTATTTTGGAATTATTTTAGTGAATTTATTTACAACAACATTTGTTGTAAATATGTATGAAGGATTGGAGGAGACAACACCATCCATTTAATGGATGGTGGTCGGTCACCCTTTTGACTTGGTCACAAGCGTGTCCGTCCCCCCTTTTTAGGAGGTGGGTGGCTTCCCTCCAAATCCTTCTATGTTCAATAATTTAGATCAAATTAAATTATGTTGATTATTTAATATATTTAAAATTATTGTTGTGTTTTTATAAAAAAATCATGGCCACTAAATAGAAACACAAATCAATCCCAACCATTGATTTTGTATTTCACATGAATTCGAATCTGTAGAATCCCAAAATTCTATAAAAAGAGGCGTCCCCATCTCTTCAAAAACATATAAAAAATTAAGTAATCTCTCTCTCTCTCTCAATTTCATACTACATGCCCCATCTCTCTCTCATAGTGGCCGCCGACCTTATGCCCTATAGAATTGTCGTTGTCGCCACGTTGTCGTGTCGCCGCTTTGACCGCTCGTGGATCTACATCTCCTTCGGTGCGACACTAATGTGAAGAAGACATTAGATCTCGTGTGACGAGATTAGGAGATTAAATTCTTCGATCATCAACTCGGATTGTGAGGAGTATGTGTCTCATCAATGCAATCACAAGTGTCTCTTCCGTCGTATCGTACTTGAGATAGGAGGTCTCTTGCCTTAGAGACTTGACCACAACCACACTTCAAGCGGTAATCCTACATCTAACTTATGGTTAGATGAAACAATCCGAGAAGTGTTCTTAGATCATGTGATTTCATCATTTTTTTAAATTCAGTTGCACTGAGCAACTAGTGCGTCTAGCCGCTCTGATCGCATACGATGCGATCATTACGCTTCCGTGATGCATTTAAATATTTCTCCATATCCTTAAAGTGGTATCAGATCCTTAGTTGAAGACTTGGATATGATCCAAAATCCTAGGTGATCGAGGTTCAAGTTTTGGATGCGTGGGAATTATTGTTTTTGCATTGGATGCGAGATTCGAATAGGTTTTTATCTTATTTAAAAACTACTTTAACGTATTTTTAGTTTATTAAATGTATTTAGAATGTATAAATACGTCTAAAATAGTAACCTTTAATTGGTTTCAAAAGTGCATGAAAATGATTCAAATAGTTCCTGTTATGGAAAATTATTTTGAATGTATTCAAGGGTCTGTAAGAAAAATATTTTTACTAACTATTTTCTTGTCATAAAATATGAAATAAACAACTTTGATTATTAATAGAATCAAACCAGCAAATGGGTCGAACTTATTTCACGCGATTCCGACTCTGTTTGCCCTAGATATTCCATATTTAGTGGTGATGGGTCGGAAGATGATTAGATCATCAAACTTCTTTACTTAATGTGTTTATAATTCAAGTGGAAATCATGAAAAATATGAAATTGACTTGATTATATATGATGCCTAGTAATTATTAAAATAATTAATTAATCATCATAGGCCATTGAATGAATGTTTCATGAAAACCCTAGTTTATCCTACAATAGTTGTAGGACATTCTATACATGTAAAACATTGTTACATGAGTAGGATTAGGGATTTGTTTAATAAATCTCCTTATAATATTAATCAAAATGATTTTGATAAATATTATATGGTATAATATCAGTTAAAATACCGAATATCATCTCAAATACAAAATGATCAAATCACATTATCCTGACCTAAGGCGGATATGGTGTCTAGTCAAGGATAGTTGGGGTAGCAGGTTACTCCGTGAGCGGTCTGTCCCACATCCTGTGCGTACTGGTCATTATAGCAGGTAAAAAAGGATAATACTTGAAGAGATCATGGTGTATTTTTTAATTATTAAAATTTGAATAATACATATTTTGAGATATACCATCCTTTCATGTAACAATCAAGGTTGTTTGTTGATTGATTAAATTGTATTGATAATTGATTTAATAAGATTAAATAAATTATATGTAGTTAAAAACACTCTATTGTGAATAGAGTAAGTTATTCCCTTGGATGAATTAATGATGTGAATATGATGCACAATAATTAATCAAAATTTAAGCATGATATAAAGGATCACATAAGTGACATCCATAGTCTCCCGTCAAGGCAAAGGGTTTCGTCGCTAGGGATTGCATGTAGGAGTCACATGTCCGAAGTGATAGCTCCTGCGTACAAGCGCATCTAGATCGGGCTCTTTGCTTCTCTAAAGAGTAAGGTCATGTACGTAGTGATCCCAATATCAGTTCCTCATATTACTCGGGCGATATTGGATTGTGCATGATGAGTTATAATCTTATTGATGGTTGGTTCAATTAACGATGGATCAACATCACCGTGGGGGGGGGGTGGGCCTGGGTGTTAAAGATCTAATTAAGAATACAAGTAGGACTTGCATGGCGAAATGTGTTCCTGCTTCTTTTTTCTCGTGTTACAGTTTCTCATATTATTGGGATGCAACAAATGTAGAAAAGAAGATCCCAGTTATTTGTAGAGATAATGAAATGAACTTTCAGAGTGTATACTCTTGCTTTGAAAGTGATTAATGAAATGAACTTTCAGAGTTGGAAAAGCAAGATTAATTTGATTAAAAATCATTAATCAAAGAATTTAAATTAATATATAAATATCTATATATTCTAATATAGTGCATTCTTAATTTCAGACAATAAAGTCCTTGAACCCACTCAGTAGGCTTGTGGAGGTCAACCGCTTGACAGAACCAAATTACTCTGATTGGATCCGTAATTTGGATCCTGTATTATCTGCTGAGTGCATATCCTATGTGTTGTCCAAGGACAAGCATGAAAATCCTAAGACACCATAATAAATTCAATACAAAAAAAAATATGATGAAGATCATACATTGTCCAGGTGTTATATTCTGAGATCTCTCTCCAATGTGCTTCTGAAGTAATATGTAGCAATGGAGGCTTGTAAGAATATAATGATGAATCTCATGGAGATGTTCGGTGGTGTTGACCGCCCTCGGTGTTATAACATTATAAAAGAGCTTATTCACTGCAAAATACAGGAAGGGACTTCAGTTTATTAATGGTAGTAACATTCATGACATTTTCATCAATGCACAATTAATAGAGACCACCAGAAGTCAGAACACCATCTTCAATATATTTATCATAACGACTTATGATATGTTCATTGCAGAATAGAAACGAATATTCACTTCTAATTAATTTAGATACATATATTAAGTTATGTATGACATCTAGAACAAAAAAGTTATTCTTTAAGTACTAGTACTCTTCCACTAGATAATGATAGTCTGCAAGTCCTGGCGATGACTGCTACAATAGTTGCATCATATCCCATCTAGATGACAATCTCCCCTTCATCAAGACTCTTAGTTTCCTGAAATAGATGCAACAAATTGCATACATGAACATAAACACCAGAATCGATGACTCAATTACCTTCTCGTCCTACGAAAAAATTTATTTCAATGATGAAAGTAGAATTCATACCTATTGGAGCTTTACCTTTGTCAATAGACTTCAGGTAAACTGGGTAGTTACGCTTCCAGTGTCCTGACTTCTTGTAGTGACGACACACATCGGTCTTCTTCGACACCACTAGTGCAGAAGCAGTAGAAGATGAGCCAACACCTTGACTCTTCTTCTTTCTCTTCTGAACATGGCTCTTTCATAAACCTTACTTCCGACTATGCTTCTCTTTGACCTATGCAACCATTGCACTGCTAGAGGGATTATCTTTCTTCACTACTTCTTCTGCAGACTTTAATGAAGACAATAACTCAACGCTAGACCAATTCACCTTATTCATGTAGAATGATAACACAAAGTTATTGAAAGACTTAGGGAGCGATAGTAGAATAAAGTCGGACTGCATATCTGCATCCATGTTAGCCCCGAGAGTTTCTAGTTCCTAGAGGTACCCAAACATTTTGAGTATGTATTCCCTAAACCCTAAAGAATAAGGGAGGACAGAAACTATTTCATGAATCCATGATTCTCAATCTTTATTCTTTTATTTTATCTCTTCTTTTTGGCAAAACCACATGTAAATACCTGTAAATACAATAACTTAGCATTTTGCATGCCCTTGTTAATAAAGCATAATTAGCATGTATTTTGCAAAAATAAAAGAATAAAGGAAAAAGAAAAAGAATGATGTATTTAGAATAAATACAGAGTGACCCAAACCCCAAGAGAAGGTCAAGTCTTTACCTGATCGCAAAAGAAAATAAGTAGAGAGAGATAAGGGTTCACTATTTATGTACATATCACCTATACCTATACATAATATTTATTTATTTATTTTTGACCAAACAAATGATTTTATTTCTTCTACACCATTGTATATAGTTTTAATAATATTATAAAAATAAAAATAAAAATCAGAAAAATAAAATAAAAATAAAAATAAAATCATCAAACCTTTGTACAAAATATACATGTACATATTGCATTCACTATTTATTTTATTTTATAACCTTAAATAATTTATAAAAAATAAAATAAAAATGGTTTTATACTTTTAAAATCATGTAATAAATAAATAAAAAATAAAATAAAATTATTTTTGCAAAAATAATAAAATAAAAATACGTGTACATAATGCATAGGTACATTATACCTGTATATAATACTATCTATTGTATATAAATTGTTTTTTTCCATAAAAAATAATTAAAAATCATAAAAAATAGTTTGTAAATTAATAAACTTTTTTTTATTTTATGCATTTTTTTATTTAAGTTCATTTACTATTTTTAATCCTATATTCTTTGATTTTTGTAAATTTTATTTTCTGATTGGTCCACATCGGACTATTGACCCTGGTCAACGGTCTCATCCAAACCGGGTCGGGTGACACGTGCCTCATCGGAGCATTTTCTCAACTTTTTGATGCCCGACCCAGAGCTTCGATTGACTCTATCCGTGCACTCGATTGTAGCCCGACTTCCATGATCCTCATGGATCCTTAGGCGCAACCGGATCTGCCTAGGGTTCTGCGATATGCTCTGATCTTCTTGGACCCTAGGCAACCTATAAATCATCTCCTCCCTCACCTCAGTTCCTTATCTCATTCCTCGTGCCTCCACAGATCTCTATCCTCCTGCAGGAAGGTGACATCTTCGTATAGGTGCCCTTGGAACGTCGTTTGGCAGTCTGCTTGAGCGTAGCTCGTCGCGACGCCAAAGAGCCGTTGAGAGAAGCCTCCTTGGCTAGCCACACCCAGGTTGAGGCCATAACCCCCCTTCTCCACTTCGCTTGGAGCTGCTAAACTCATCAGAGTCCTCAGGTAGCTCCCTCACCCTCGCATTTTTGTCTCACTTCGATTTCTCCATTTCATCAGCATCGTCATTCCGCTACTCCGACAACCTGGTCGGAGCTCCGTTACCCCCCCTTGTTCGCATCGATCGACACACCTATTCACCCTGCATCTCCTAGCATGATCTGATCATCCTTAGGCTTGCTGGTTCAGGCAAGATTAAGGCCGAGACCTCCACCTCCACTATCCACAGAGGTCAACCCTCATCCAATACCGCTTTTTTTGCTTTCCTTGCACAATAACCCCGTCGAAGCTCGATCTTCAAGCCTTGAGTATACCCTGCAGGTTGGGACACACTTAGATCGACATCTGGAGCATCCTCTGCTCAGGCGGAGCTCCAGCCGGACTGCCTTCACCCCCCTCATCCTTCGTTCCTTCACCACATCAGACTTGGCCATTCGACGCAGGAAGCTTCCACAACACTGTCGGACACCCTAGGCCCTTCATCGAAGTATCAGACCTCCTCCCTCACCTAGTTGAAGCTCGTCCGGGGTGAGTTCGTCCGGCATCCCTTTTTGTCATCTGATTTGATGCAGCTTGCCAGTTTGATCCGAGCCGCACGTTATCCCTTTTTCAGAATCGTCAGATGCGCTCAGTAACGGTCTATCCAGACGGTATGCCTGTGTCACCTTCTTGAGTCGTCAAATCCCTTTGCCATAGAATATCAGAGCCGTCCACCTCCGCCCTCTCGTGCATGCGCCATGTGTCCTTAGGGTATATTTTACATTTTATCCCGTATGTTTCTATATTTTTCTTTTATTCTATTAAATAAAAGTTGTAGTTAAAAACATTTCCAGTTTGGTCCTCATACTTTTTGATATTTGCATTTTAGTACCTCCAAGTCTGGGGCACATGTGTGCTCATGCGTATTTTGGGTTATTTGCATTTCCTGTCTTAAACTTTTCTGTTGTTAATGAATGAGAGTTAAGTTTATAGCAATTGCATTTATACCCTTGTGCATGGGATATTGAGCATGCACATGAATTAAATGAGCTATTTGCAATATCAACGCTAGGCTTTTTTAGTGTTATTCATTTGGTCCAGAAACTTAAAATAATTATGAATAGGTCTCTGTAAACTGTGATTAATTGCATGCTTTATATTGGACTTAATAAATATTAAATTAATTCTAAAATTACTATTAGCTCCTGCTAGTTTGTGGTTTTTCTTGTGATTTGATTGGATTAATTTGATTGCACTTTCTATTTTTGAAAATTCAACAACCCTTTAAAAAGTTCCTATTTGCCTTATAAAAATCTTAAAAATTTGAAAAATCTTTCAAAATTCGATAAAAATTAATGCGTGTGTTTTTTATTGTGTTTTAATTTCTATATTAATTTTGTTTTAAAATCCACTATAAAAATTCTAAAAATTACAAAGCAACCAAAATATTATAAAAAATAATATAAAATTAATGAAAATTCCAAAAATTCCATTTCCAGTCCCTAGTTGTAGCTTTTTATCACCTCTTTATCATAAAATTGCTAATTAGGACCTTAGGGAATTTAGGTGTTTTTAATTTGTAATTTGGTCCTAGTTGTGCACTATTTTGGGTTTTAAGCATTATTTGATTTTTATAAAATCACAAAAAAATTTGAAAAATCTAGAAAAATTACCAAAAATACTTTAAAAACTGCAAAACCCAAAAAAAATTTTAATTTCATTTTCTGAATATTCTAGACTTTTTGAAAAATCCAAAAATATTGTTGTGTTTGTTTTCTTTCATTTTTATGTTTGCTATTTTATTAAAAAATTAAAAATACAAAAATAAAAAACAACTAAAAATATTTTATTTTATTTGAAATTTGACTGCTTCACGTGCTCCTTATGTTCGACCCTGGTGGCTATACCAGGTAAATAAAAACAACAAACCGCTTACATTCTTTGATTGATTGATCTATATTAGTGGTTATTTTTCTTGTGATCGATTTGGTTGATTAGGGATAACAACCTTTGTATAAATAACCCACCTTAACCAATCTAAAAAATCACATCATCAAAATGACGCCATTGTCGGGTAGCACATCTTAGTAGTCGTATTTCACTCTTTTCTCGTTTCCTTGTCTATTTATTATAACTATTTTCTAACATCCATCTGCTAGGCTTTTTGTGCGAGGAACCACCCGAGGGATGCTTAGGCTTTCTGTTGGAGGAGTAGAAGGAGAGAGAAAGTAGTTATATTAGATTGATTAGTTTCATTTTCTGCAAAAAACATTATCATTGTAATAATTAGACTTTGAGACACTCTCTTTGGACACATAGACTTCAGGGTCTGTTTTGCCGAGTACCGGTGTATTCGGGGGACCATACCGCGATTTTCATGATTTTGTTTTTATCGCATTTATTCCTTTTTGATTCTCGAGGTTTTAGCCCCTAGACTTAGGAATTTCTACTGATTGTGACATAATTAGCTATGGTCCCCACACTTATTTGCCTATCTGTTCCTATAGATCGTAATTAGACTTAGCTAAAATAAAATTGAAAATGTGAACTCATTGGGATTAGAGACCACGTGCCGAGAGAGGCGGTATACAACGTTGACAGGACCCATTGTAGTGGGCACCGATCGACATTGAAGACTTATCTTTGATCTCTCTTTCCGATAGTTAGCTACTGTTCTTCACGATTAATCGAAGTTGCTCATCTAGGGATGATTTCATCGTGCATCATATAGATAGTTTATTTTCAGTCTTTATTTAATGCGCGGATCACCCTGCATGTAGAGTGCTGAAGTCAGGTATGCATTTCTATCTTTGCATGTATCATTGTGTTTGATCGCGCATCAGCTTTTCCTACTTCCTCTCCCTGTTTTATTGGACTCAAAATAATCAAGGAAATTAGAAAATTTATTAGCGTTGTGTTCTGTCAGAAAAATACCTAAAAAAAGAGATTACAAAATATAATTGGGACTACTAATGCAAACTTGACCCTAAAATACACTTCACCTAAAAAAATTTGTTTTGGGGAGAGTCACCCCCTCATTGGTTGATTTATCTACAGCGAGAGAGTGACCCACACACTAGGTAGAGCTATACCCAAACTCTCTTCAGACTATTGGTCTTGTATCTAGTTGTTCTCCAGTAAGGATTTCACCCGGTAGCTGGTAATCAGTCCGGGATTTCCTTAGCAAATTGGGTAGATCGGGTAACCGGTAAATGGTTCGTTACCCATACTGGCTAGAATAAACTACTTGTGAGATTCGAGTCAGTCTCCCGAGAGCATTGCATTCCTAACAGCTCGCTTAATCGCTCTGATAGATTGATTTGTCACCTTAATAAAATTTCTAAGATTAATGATCGATCACTCACGATCATCAACTTGAGTGTTGAGTAGGTGAAAAAGGGGTCTGATTTCATCTTTTTTGCATCCAGATCAAATCCTTGTAAATCTCCACATCACAATGATGGGAAGGAGGTCGCTTAGGCTGCCTTTGGCAGCACCGCTTTTCGAGCACTTTTCTCCATTCATCTAGGGTAGCTTCAGAGATCCCAGACCCGCTCTCTGAACCTGAGTTAGCTACTACCCTATTCCCCCTTGACCTCCCTTCTCCCCTTCCTGGGGTGCTAGAGCATAGGCCAACACAGTTATTTGTTCACTTGATGGCTATTAAGTTGGGGTTTTTTGCCTTTGCAGAGACCCAAGAGATGGCCAGCAGTGAGAACCGCACTGATAAGCACCCACAAACTTATTTCTATTTTTTGGACCAGGCAACCATCAATAACACAATGCTTACTTCCATGGAGACCATGCATCGATAGATTAGGGACCATGGAGCTTTCAAGGCTGAGGTGAGGAGGGAACTGACGTAGATGCGAGCCGACATAGCAGAGCCATAGATACCAGATGATGGAGAGATACCAGCAGTTGGAGGAGGAGACAGACGTCAGGAGGAGCCGTAGGATCCTGCCAGGCCACCACGCATGATGAGGTAGTTGCTCAATCTCGGTGCAACTCGCACCCACCGTTGGATCCAGCTACCAGAGATTCTTGGCAACTTCGAGCTTCGCCCCCAGACCATCCAGCTTTTGCCCAAGTTCCATGGGCTAACCACCGAGGAGCCACACCTCCATATACAGGAGTTTGAGATGATTTGCAGCACTGTCCACGATAGATTTGTGGACGAGGGCACTATCAAGATGATCGCCTTCCCATTCTCCTTAGTTGATAGAGAAGCCTACTGGATGAAGCATTTGGGGAGGTACGTCACCACTTGGGAGCAACTCCAGACTAAGTACTTGAACAAGCACTATCCACTCGATCGGACCAACGCAACATGAGCCATGATCAACAACTTCACCATGATCCCAAATGAGCAGTTCCACGAGGCACAGGATTGATTCAGGGAGCTCATTGACCGGTATCCACATCATGCGATATCCAAGCCCAACCTTGTTTAGATTTTCTTTTATGGGATGACACCAGAGCTGTAGGGGCTAGTAACGCCTCGTGTGGAGGGTCCTATTTTGTTAAGGACGAGGACCAGGTATGGTCCATCTATGAAAAGATGGCAGAAAACTACACGGTGATGTCCCAGACCTAAGTTTACACTCAGGGGATGCCCCTTCCATCGTCCATTTCCTACCAGAGGATTGCACATGTCGATGTCGGTCCTTCCACTTCTTCGTCAACAACAACATACGTCGAGTCTTCAGTCGTTGACATGTGCACCATCATTATTCTAATATAGTTTGGCATCAAAGGCTTGGTCATTTATCTGTTAATAGGATCCATAGATTGATAAAGAATGGACCCTTAGATTATCTACAAGTCCAATCTTTGACTATCTGAGAATATTATATTCAATGTAAAATGACTATGGCTCCTTTCTGTAACTAGGTTACAAGATGTGAAGCTACTCTTGAATTAATACATATTGATGTATATGGTCCCTTTAGTACCTCGACCTGAAATGGATATCGATATTATTTGGCATTTACTGATGACCATTTGCTATATGAGTTTATCTTCCTATTACAACGTAAATCTGAAGCCTCTGAAAAGTTCAAAGAGTTTGTGGCTTTGGTTGAGAACCAAACTAATAGGAAGATTAAATGGATTCGATCTGACCGAGGTGACGAATACCTCTCAAATGAATTCAAGGAATACCTTAGAGAGGGAGGAATTTTCTCCAATCCCACTCCTCTTGGAACTCGTCAACTTAATGGTGTTGCTGAAAGACGCAACAAGACCATCATGGACATCATCCGATCAATGACGAGTAAAGCACATTTACCACTTAGTTTCTGGGGATTAGTAGAGACTGTGATATATATCCTGAATAAGATTCCTATCAAATCTATACCTAAGACTCCTCATGAGCTTTGGTATGAAATCAAACCTAGTATTACTAACTTAAGGATTTGGGGTTTCTTGGTCCATGCAAAGAAACTGGATGCAAGTAAGGTAGAATCTTGATCTCGTGAGTGCTACTTCATTGGATATGTTAAGGATGGTATTCGATACTAACTTTATGACCCTGGGAATCAGAAGGTCTTCATATCTAGAGATGTAAAATTTCTGGAGAAGGATTTCCTTAAGAGTCAAGACTAAAATGAAGTAAAGGAACTCATTGAATTCCCTGATGATACTAAGTTTCCTAAACTAGAAATAAAGGAAGTAAATGAAGATGCAACACCTGTACCTCTTCGCACCACCTGAAAGTTATGGATTCATTGTGTCAGGTGAAACTGATAATGATACAGTTTCATTTGATGAAGCACTGGCATATCATGACATGGATAGATGTATGCTAGCAATGAAGTCAGGAATTGACTCCATGCATAAGAATTGTGTAGGGACCTTAGAGGATCTACCTAAAGGGGTTAAACCCATTGGCTGTAAATGGATCTTCAAGAGAAAGAGGGAACCAGATGGGAAAGTAGAGACTTTCAAAGCATGACTCTTAGACAAAGGCTACACAGAGAGAGAAGGCATCAACTACGATAAGACACTCTCTCCTGTGGCTATGCTTAAGTCCATCAGGGCACTACTAGCTGTAGTGGCATATCTTGACTACGACATCTAGCAAATGGATGTCAAGGCAACTTTTCTTAGTGGATATCTCGAGGAGGACATCTATATGGAGCAGCCCCAGGGCTTTATAACTGAGGAAGGAAAAGTATTGTAAACTGAAGAAATCCATCTATGGGCCCAAACAAGCTTCTCGTTGCTGGAATATCATATTTAACAAAAACACAAAGAGTTACGATTTTGTGCAGAACCATGATGAACCGTGTCTTTACAAGAAACTTAGGGGGAACGCCATTGTGTTCACCTTGCTTTCTGTAGATGGCATCCTTATCATTGGGAATGATACATGGATGATGAACAATGTTAAGATCTGGCTATCTCATACTTTCAAGATGAACAACCTTGGAGAAGCCTCTTACATCTTGGGTCCGAAGCTCTTCAGAAACCGAGAAAAGAGAATCTTCGGATTGTCACAACAAGGGTACATCAAGAATTTTTTAGAGCTCTTTGATCTTACACATGCTAGATCAGGTTAAGAGAATAATTAATGCATCGTTGTCACCCAAACCAACTATGTCAAAATTGAGAAAATTATTTAACCACTAAAGAAATCAAGCAAATCATGCAAGTGGTATAGCTTTTATTATTAACCTGGTATAGCAATCAAGGTTGAACACAAGGAGCACTATAATAAAGTAGGTAGATGACTCAAAGAATCGAATGATTTTTATTTTATTTTTAGCAGTTTTTAATATTGCATTTTTTACTTTTTGAAAATATGGAAAATTGAAACAAAGAGGAAAAGACAAACAAAAACCATTTTTGTATTTTTCAAATAGGTTAAAAATACATAGAAAATTTAAGTAAAAATACTTTTGTGGTTTATAGTTTTATATTGTTTTTATGAATTTTTGGAGAATTTTCTAAAAATCAAAACTAGGAAAACAAGCAAACAGTGAATAACCAGGAGTATTTTGCAAATGTAAAATATCCAATTAGCTTAAAACCTCTGGTTGTTAATTTTAATAAAAATTAGAGACAAATATCTACAAAAAGGAATTGAAATTACAATATTTGGATTTTAATGGGTTTTATATGATTTTTTTATAAAATTTTTGGTTTTTTGAAAATTTTTAGGATTTTACAAAATATTTTTCAAGCCAAATTTATACAATAGCTAATATAGGAGAAAATATCACTACAATATTTTTTTTGGAATTTTTTAAAACATTTTCAAATTTTTATGATTTTTCTAAGGCAAATAGGGAATTTTTGATAAGGTTTTGATTTTTTTATAAAAGCAAATGAAAGAAAAATGGAAAACTAAAATTACCACACAAACAATATGGTAGCAGGAGCTACAAGGTATTTTATAGATCTTTTAGGGCCACTTTAATATTATTGCAAAAAATAGAAGAGCATAAAATTAAAACAGTGAACAAAGGACCTATTCGCAATTATTAAAGTCCTAGGGCCAAATAATAACATGCAATAGAAGTACGGGGGTTCTAGTGCAATTAATCCAGAGAGCTCATGCGACACACGTGATTCGACATTCATAGGGGCACAAGTGCAAATACTAAAAACATTCTCTATTTCTTAAAACAAATAAAACTCAGGACGAAAGTTGCAAATATCCCATAAAAGCACGTGTAGACACACATGACTGAAACTCAGCTGGACTGAATGCAAATAAAGAAGCTTCTGAGTCCTGACTTCAAATGTTCTTAACTACATATTACATTTATTGAACTAAAACAAAATAACAAAAAAGGCAGGGGTAAAAAGAAATATACCCCTATCAAGCATGTGTGGCACGTGACATCTTTGATAGCTCTGATGTGCTTCTGAGAAAGATCCGATGATGCAGAATGTGGCGCAGACGTACGGTGCAGACGACCGTTAGTGACCAGATCTGACGGCTCAGATGGTAGGCGAGTGTGCGGGTCATATCTATTGCTGCTATGATCTGATGTGCAGCTTTTGGTCGTGAATAGGAGGCCACGATCAAATCTGGGAAGAGAGTCTCCTTATCCGACGTACCTGAAAGGCTCTGGAAGAAGACAAAGAAGGAGCAGCTGTGCGAGCTTCAATCTGAATGATCTGGCGATCCTTAGATCAGATCAACTCGTAGAAGGGTTTAGCACCAAGATAAAGGTGTTGCGTGTCAACTAGAGTGCTCTAATCGAGAAAAGAACGACTGAATGAGTGAGATGGAGGTACAAAACCTGGAGGTGCTCTGCCGTGCTCGTTGAGGTTTGAATCGCCTCCCCGTAGGTGCCTATAGGAGTAGACTATGCTCGAGGGCGATGCCTCGACAGGAGTTATTGGTAGTTGAAAATCAAAGAAGCATATTGGGATCAATATCGGCTGGCAAAGGTGGTGGATGCACATTGGGGCTTGATATCGCTCCGATGAGCGAGGTTTGAGATGACTAGGGTGTGTGCGAAGGATGTCGGTGAGATGGGGTATCGATCGAAGTGGTTATATGGATGAAATGAGGCTCTGAAACGATGATCGGAGCAGATGAAATTGATGGCGGTGATGAGCTGGAAATTGAATGATTAAGAAAAATGTGAAGTGAAGCAAGGGTACCTGAGTGCGCTACAGTGATTAGCGGAGTAAGGCGAATGTGGAGGCGAGATCTAGGCCTCAATTCTACTACGAACGACAGAAGAGGCTTTTCGTGGCAGAGCTCCGGCCATGAAGTGAGCTACGTCCAACCCAACTGCAATTCGAGCTCCAAGAAGGTCTACCTGAGTCTTATCACTACCCTGGAGACGTAGGTGGAGAAAGGGAGGCATGTGCGACGAGATGCTGCATGGCGAAGGTGAAAGAGACTACTTATAGGCGTCCTAGGGGTTCCAGAAAATTGGAGAAGAGCACGTAACTTTAGGGAGATTCAAACCTTCCTAGGGCTATGCAAGGATCACATATCCAAGGTGGAAAAAAGGGTACACAATCCAAGGACAAAAGAGGTCATATCTGGGTAGGAAAATAGGGAGAAGACATGTTCGACGAAGCCTGCCCGTGTCTGATTCTCGGAAAGGAGGGGTTGACTCGGGTCAACGAACCCGAGCCGACTAATCAGAATACCTGACTTTCATAAATTAAAAAATAATGAACAAAAAATATTACGTCTTAAAAAATGAATACAATGATTTTTTTTTACTTTTTTATGATTTTTAATTATTTTTTAACAATAAATCTATATTGTGTATATAGTATATGGTATTATGTACATGTATAATATACCTATAATATATACATGTATTATGTATTTTATTATTTATACAAAAATGCATTTAATTTTATATTTTAATTATTTACAAAATAATGTAAGGGGTATAAAAGCATTTTATTTGATTTTTATTTGTATTAAATATGTATATTGTACATTATATACATGTTTGGCAATTTGTACAATGAAGAGAGGATTTTATTTTTAATTTAATTTGTGTTTTATGAATTTTATTTCAATTTTAGAAATATTTACAAGTGTAAAAATACAAAATATACGCAAATTATTTACAACAGAAATAAATGAAAGGATATATACAAGTATAGGTGTTGTATGTTTGTACACATTCTATCTTTACTTATTTTTATTTATACTTTTATTTACCAAATTCATTCGGAAATTGAATTATTTTGAGATTATTTTAATTAGAAATAAAATAGGTGATATATATATACATGAAGAATAGTGATGAATATGTACAATATAAGGATCCTATCTCTCCCTACTTTATTCCTTGTCGATGAGACCAATATTTGGCCTTCTCTCGGGGTTCAGGTCAGTCTGCATTTATTACATAAATTAATTCTTATTTTATTCTTTTTATTTTGATTTTATTTTCTTCTTTATTATTTTATTTTTCTCAGAAAGAATGTTAATTACACACAACAAATGTATACACAATGCTAATTCATTGTATTTGATATATATTTATAGATATTTTGCATAGGGAATTTGAATAAAATACAAGAATAAAGGATGTGAATCATGTATTCATCATTCCTCTATACTTTACCTTTGTTAATCCCCTAGCAAATGCTTATTTGAAAAAGAAGCGAAAAAGAAATAAATAAAAGAAAAGAAAAAGCAAAGACTTTATAATTATATGATTATCAAACTTATCTTCATAAAATTAGAGCATGGAGCTTGGTCAGACCTTTGGATTATTAGTTTGGTGGAACCTTATTGGAAAATGGACTTAAAACCTAACAAGCTCTAAGTTCCACAAGACTCCTATTCATGTCGCCTCAATAATCAAGTAAGAACAAGTCTACAAATGCAAACTCTTATGACTACGAATATTTACTTGTACTGTGTAAGTGATAGATAGCTCTCCATCTCAGAAATGACAAAAAAACCACCCTCAACAAGGTAACTCTAGTCCCCTGGATTAGCAACTCTTTCCTCGAGGAGAGGGGTATTCTATTCTAAGTTCAAGTGCAACCGGCTCAAGAAGAGGGGAGAGAAGAGAATGGGTCATGGCTAGTGTAGCCACGTATCCCTGGGATCTTGACCAGTGTAGACAAGTCTCTAGCTCCAAGCTTCCCTGAGATGAGACAATGTATCACATAAGCTTTGCTTCTTCAACTATGTACTCCGACATGCATTTTATTTTTAATCAGGCATGTCCCCTTTTTGGAGTTTTTGCATTTTTTATGACATATATACACCATATCTACAAGGTGTAATATGTACAAAAGGAGTTTATCCTCTTGAGCCTGTAGCCTATCCCTCTTTTGAAGCATTATCGAAATCCACAACATCCTGTCGTTAATCCTCAATGCCACTTGACCAGTTTGAGATGCACTTCCCTCCCTAGAGGAAGATGGATGATCCCAATAGTTGTTACACACTCGTTTGCTACCCCAAGCCAAAGGATTTTGCCCCCTCACAACCTCATCCATGAAGAGCTACGTGTAGAGTGCTTGTCCAAGTAAAGGCCACTTTCTAGAAGAATCATGCGTGCGTCGTTAAGTGTTCTACTTAGATAACATGTGAACATAGTCTTGTGGACTCAAAGAATTAAGTCTCTATGACCTGAAAAGTCTCAACTCCAATTCCTATAAGGTTCCTATGAAATTAAGTGGATTAAGGTCTTAACGAAGCTCCACTCTTCAATTTATTGCATACTAGTTTAAATATCAATACTATTATGAAAAATGCATATGCACAAGCAAGGAAAATTTACAAAATATTTGAATATAAAGGAAAAGGCAAGAAACTTTTAAAAAGTTTTTCAAAGATTTTTTGCACAATTTTATGGTAAATAAGAAAGAAAAGAAAGAATTTTACAAATATTTACAAAAATATGTACATATTTACAAGGGTTTTATTTCCAAATTTCATATAATTTTTACAAGTGGATTTTATCTACAAGAAATTTATATAGGGATTTTATACACAAGAGTTTATATCCAAAGTTTACAGATAAGTATAGGTTTTATTTACAAAGAATTTCAACATATATATACAACTATTTGATATACCCATAATTTATGATCCACGTGACAAAATATTTTACAAATATTTTTACAAAATTTTTAAAATGTTCTCAAAATCTTTTTCAAAACTAGTTTTACGGACTATTTTACAAAACATTTTACCAACAGTTTTTCAAAAAGGTTTTTGCAAACATTTTGCTCTCACACATGTTACAAACATTTATACCCTATACATAGTTTTGATACACCAAATAAGTTTCAAATATTTTGCAAAAAAATATTTTTACAAACATTTAACAAAAATTTGTACAAAATTGATTTTTACAAAGTTTTTAACAAACAATTTTACACAAAGTTTTGCAAAATGTTTTTTTACAAAAGATTTACACATATTTTTGAAACATTTTTCAAAAATATTTTTATATATCCACGTTATTAACTCCAAAGTACGAGTTATGGCTAAAGTATATATACAATATATACGACACCCCCTATTCTTAGCTCAAACGATGTCCTCAAAGTGATCAAAGAGCGATAAAGGAAGACATAACTCGTGCTAAGTATAGAGAAGTGAAAAGAATCATATACTACAGTGACTAAAAGAATGAAGGAATTGAATAGAAGTCGGTGATCCCCCTATACTTAGGATCAAATAATCCTAAGTATATAAGATCGTACGAAAAGGGGAATACCGAGGAAGAGAATGTACATGAAATCAATGACTCGACTTGTCCCCCCTATTCTTAGGGTGAAAGATCCCTAAGTATAGAAAACAATATCAACAGTTGAGGGACAAGTGAGTGAGCAATCGAAGAAAGGAGAACATATATTACCGCCCCTATACTTAGGGTTGGATGTCCCTTAGTATATGCAACAAAACAGAGGTAATAGGGTCAATAGATATATGAACAACACAAGTTCAACACCTCCCTCTATACATAGGATAAAGTGCATCCTAGTATAGCAAAAATCATATGATGAGGCACGAAGTGTTAAACAAAATGGATGAATGAATGAATATAGACAACATGGATATCCGAGGAGGCTGAAAGAAGTGTAACTCAGGTATGAGATGCATAAGATGAGAGTCAAAAAACATATCTCATACAAAATGAATAGGGCGACATCAATGGTCAGTGGATCATGATCAAGAAAGGGCTTCATATGTTAACCATTGACTCAAATGGTGGACTCAGAAGACAACTAGGATATATCAATGTTGTCGTTGTCATGCACCTTTCTGACCAAGATGGTCCCTTCCATTTGCTTGGTAATTTCCCTGGAAATACTCTCAGTCTAACATCAAATAGCCATACTCTCTGATCAGGTGCAAACTGCTTTTGGCCAATATGTGAATCATGCCATATCTTCACTCTATATTTATACTGTAGGCTACTAAAAAAGTTTGTGTCTATAAGTTTTTCCATGGCTACCAACTATAATCTCCTATGATCTCCTACACTCGTAGGATCCAACAATATCTCTGTGACTTCTCATAGTGACTTGTTCTTAATCTTAACAGGTAAGTGGTATGGCTTGCCATAAACGAGTCGAAATGAAGATGTACCCAAATATGTCTTGAAGGATGTCCTATAAGCCCACAAGACTGAGTCCAAAAGATGTGACCAATCCATTCGATCTGAGAGGACAACCTTTTGCAAGATAGTCTTGATATCCCAGTTCGAAACCTCAGCAAGACCATTCATCTGTCGATGATATGGTGTGGCAACTCTATGGTCTATGCTTATCTCATTAGCAAGGGCCCTTACCTTTTCGTTAATAAAATAGGTCACCCCATAAATCAAAACTCTAGGAACTTAGAACAGAGATATGTTATTCTTCCTCAAGAATCTTCAAACGATCCTCGCATCAGCGGCTCGGGCTGGGATGGCCTCAACCCAATGACTCACAAAATCCACATTCAACAAAATGTACTCGAATCCCTGACTCTTAGGGAATGGGCCCATAAAATCGATGCCTCGTGCGCTAAAAACATAACATAAGTGAATGGACTGCATCTACATCATGTCTCTATGACCACAAATGTCCATCCTCAGTACACTGCTTCACGAATTCATCTGAATCCTTGAAGAGTGTTGGCTGATGAATGTACGATTCTCATTCTTTATTCTTTTATTTTAGCTCTTTCTTTTGGCAAAACCATCTATAAATACTTGTAAATACAATAACTTAACCATTTGCATGCTTTGTTAATAATGTATAATTAACCCATATTTCTCGAAAATAAAAGAATAAACAGAAAAGAAAAATAAGGATGTATTTAGAATAAATATAGAGTGACCTAAATCACAAGAAAATAAGTAGAGGGAGATAAGGATACACTACATATTATACATACTACCTATACCTGTACAAATCTTTATTTATTTATTTTTGATAAAATATAATTATTTCATTCTTTTACACACTTGTACACATCTTTAACCATATAATAAAAATAAAATAAAAATCATAAAAACAATATAAAATTGAAAATAAAATAATCTATTACTTGTACAAAATACACATGTATATAATACAATACCTATTTAATTTACACCTATAAATAATTTATAAAAATCAAATAAAAATCATTTGGTATTCCTTAAAATAATTTGTAAATAAATAAAATATAAAATAAAAAGAACTTTCGTAAAAATATTAAAATAAAAACACTTGTACATAATACATAGGTATATTATACCTGTATATAATACTATATATTGTATGAACCTTATATTATTTCCTAAAAATATTTTAAAAATAACAGAAAAATATGTTATAAAATAACAAACATTTTTTATTTTATACACTTTTTTCATTTAAAATCATTTACTATTTTTATTGAATTTCTCTTTATTTTGTACATTCTGAATTCTCATTGGTCCACCTCGATTGTTGACCCTGGTCAACATTCCCTTCCTAGTCAGGTCGGGTCGTCATCTTCTCGCCAGAGCTTCTTCTCTGATTTCTTGCATCCAATCCCAACCTTCATTCCCCCCAATTCCTCACCTGATTCTTCTCCTAGGATCCTTGACCCTCGCAGACCCTTAGGAAGGATCCGATCTTCTTAGGGTTGTGAAAGTCCTGAATTTTATCCTTTTAATTATGTAGAATTAATGATTTCATTGCAGTCGAATAAATTTGAGTCAATTAAAAACCACTTTAATTAATTTATCAATTAAACACAAGTGGCAATCTTTATTTTACTTCGGCAAGCCCAAGGTCGAACTCAGGGTGGCAGCTTTCTCCTTAGATTAATTTAAAGTCAATCAAGATGTTAGGTTTTTAGAAGAATATTTTTTTATGACTTTTTATGCAATTAAGAATGCAATGCAATTCTAGATTAGTTTAAGGACAAAAAATGTATTTTTCAATAAATTCAAGTCTGCAAATTATGAAACTTGGAAAAATGTTAATGCAATGAAATTGAGCTTTTGCATTTTTTGGTATTTTTCGAGTCAATAAGAATTAATTACGAATTTAATATGAATGTAGGGTGATTTACGTAAATTTAATTTTAAAAAATTACATAACATCAATATTTTTCAGAACTCAATTTATCATGTATAGGTCTGTGTGAGAAATACCTAGAATAAATTTTAATTCCTAAAAATGCTAAGTGACGAATTAATTAAAAACAATTATACAAATCACCAATTAATTTATTCAGACCTCGTTATGCGTGTAAAGGTGATGAATTTTTTGGCATAATGTAGAAAACATTAAAAAAACTAATTATTCTGAAGTTTCAAGAATTTTTGGAACAACAAATAATTTAATATCAATTAAAGTTCACACAAAGAGTAAAATGCTCTATGTTTAAATAAAATAATTATATTAAATAATTCATGGCTTACGAAAATTCAAACAAATATCCATAATGTCCAGCATAAGTGGTTCTACAATGAGCAATTTTGGCAAATGATAAAATGATTGAGAAGAACTTCAAATAAACATGCGAACATAGGGGTATGGATGCAATACAGAAACAAAGTTGATTAAAAATAAATATGCTAATAAGACTAAATTGCAATTACCTCTATTTACGAGGGTATGTATACAAATGACCCAGTGGGCTGTGCCTCGCACATGACTTCAGTTAGTGGAGACTCTGGCATAATTTGCTGGAATGACAAGGGCTTTATGCATAAACATCCCCCAAATGCACGAGATGTACACGTGTGCTCCCACTGGTGGGGACTGCTACGGAATACTCTGGCATTTGAAGGGGTTGGCTGCAATTACCTTAGTCCTCACGTGCTAGGCAAGTGAGGTGGGTTGAAGTCTGGACGGTTCCTTCCTCCTTCCTATTTAACGAACCCAATGGAGGCGATAGCTTGCGGGCCGCAAAGGGTGGCTGGTGTCTGCAGGTTGACAACGGAGAAAAGCGGCGCACGTAAGTGATGAATCTCCATTTCATCACCTTTATTCTATCATTTTGGCCTCAAAAACCCCAGCAAATGCATGTAAATAGCATTAAAATTGTACATAATAGCATTCATCATTTATTGTATTAATTATACATTAAATAATGTGTTTAATGCCAAAATTATAGAATAAAGAGAAGAAAAGAAAAAGGAATAAAATATTAAAGATATTTTATGACCCAAACCCCGAGACCAAGGCCAGCATGGAATTGGTCGACAAGGAATAAAGTAGGGGGAGATAAGGGCCAGTATACAATAAATACCTCATTTATTTATTCATTTATTTATGCATTTTTGACACATATTTTGTACATAATTATTTATTCATCAAATAAAGAAACTTTGTTCATGAAAGTTGTAGATAGTAATGTGAATAAAAATACAAAATTGAGTTTGTGTAAAAATAATCATCAGTGTACATTTTATACACAGAATAAAAAGCCAAAATCTCAATTTCACAGACCCATATCTTGCAAATAAAAACTCCAAATCACCCAAACTCACCTTTAATTGTATATAGCTTTCCAAGAACTATTTAACAAAATTGGTTTCATAATTTTTGGAGTCCATCTGCAAAAGTTAGGTTTTTGGCCCCCATTGGGCAGCCTGCCTGATTAAAATATTCAATATATTCAGTGTCCATTATTTTTATCCAATTTTATTTTTAGAATTTTGTGAATAATGTATATAATACATGTACATACTAAAATTAGACTAAAACTGAAAAAGATTAATAAAATAAAATAAGCCTATGCAAGTTAGTAGGCAAAATACCTATGACCAAGAATGTATATAAATAAAGAGGGAAAACACTCTTCAATTTTTCTCTTCTTTTATATTTTTATAATAATGTAAATAATACATATAACCTATTAAAAATGCAAATCCAAAATAAAAATCAAGAAAATACATTAAATAAATTAAGTACACAAAATACATAGGTAAAATACCAAGAAGAATACCTACACATACATATACCTATTTTTTAAAAATGAAAATAAACTCATAAAAATTAAATAAAAATACCTTTATACTCATAAAAATAAATTATAAATTTATAAAATAAGACAATAAAATAATAAAATAAAATAAACCAATAAAAAATTAAAAGACACAAAATACATGTAAATACACACATATACACCTTATTAATATAAAACTATAATAAAACACTTTAAAAAATTCCATAAAAATCGTAAATAAATACTACATGAAATAATACACATTTTTTATTTTTTTATGAAAATTCTAATAAAATCATTTACTAGGTTAAATAAATCAATTTCTAAAAAGATTTCATATTTTGGCGTCTAGCGGCCGACGTGGACCGATGGGGCGCCGGCCCTTGTTGATCGCCTGGTCAACTGTCCCATCTGGGACCTGGCATCTCTGAACTGTCAACTCCCCGGATTTCTTCCCTTTTTTACGGCCATCCCATCCATCGATCGAGCTCGCTTCCTTCACAAGAATTGATCTCTGATCTTCCATGATACCCGCCAATAACTTGGATCGACCCGATACTCATTGGATTAAGCAATAATCGCCGGTCAATAAGGCTCTAGGCCATTGTCTATAAATAAGAAGCTCCGCCCCCTTCCTCAAATTTGGCCAATTTTAACCCATCCAAAAGCCTTGATTTCGTTCCTGGGATGTTCCTCGTGACAGAGGGAGTGATCCAGCACCTCGAATCGGCCGGAGAAAGGGCAATTTTGACGCGGCGGAGCTCCGACGTCCATCCTGCTCCCTGGTGGCCCCCAGGTATAAGAGCTGCTCATTTATCGCTTTTTAGTTAGGTTTCAATGTTATCTTTTCATTCCCGTTGTTAGTTTAGCCTTTAGTTAATTATCGTAGCTTAAAATCAAAATTTCGAAGTTCGTCGGAGCTCCGCTCCGGCGACTTCTCCACTGTGATCTTGACTGTGTCCGACCGCCTCGTTCACCCCATCCCGTTCCTCATCATATTATCCATCGATCCATAGCCTTTGTCCAATCGAGGACCTCTGGTCTTCGCGAATCGGGGCTCCACCTCCGCCGTACGCCGGAGCCCCTCCGCCTCACTCCATTTCGCTGCAAAGCTTCAAAACCCGGGGTCGAGGAGGTAGCCCTCGCTCCCCCGGTTCTTCCTATGCAGGTCCACCGATGAAAGAAGCCCATCTGGGCTCAAATCAAACCAGGAAGAGGTTCCTGGAGGTCCCGTTCTTCCCCGACCTCGTCCCAGCGCCTCGGACCTCCAAGAGCCATGAGAAGACCGCCGGCCGACGCGGGAGGCTTCCAGCTACGTGCAGACCACCTCAGATACGCGGGAGAGCCCTGGAGGAGCCCAAGCTTCTCAATCGAAGCTCGCTGGGGGTGAGCTTCTTCCCTGTTCTTCTAGGGGGCTCCAGCGCCGTTAGATCAGGAGGCCCGGCCCAGATCGCATAGGAGACATCCGATAGAGACACGCGCCGACCGTCAGATCCGCGAGGAGATTCTAATCCGAACCCTTCATCGACGAACCGGTATCCACCGTCAGATGCGCGACACGTGGATGAGTGGGCGAAGACCAACCGCAGGATGAAGCGCCTTAGGGGGTAAATTTCAAACACCTCCCCCCGCTTTTTGTATTTATAGTTTAATGCCAAAAATAAAATGCCACGTTGTAAATAAAGTGTAAAAGTTGCAGTCTGCCCCCTGTAGTTTATGTATTTACATATTAGTCCATCCGCGCCTCACGTGCTGCACCCACGTGAGGCACGTGATTTTTGCACTTAAACCCCGCCTGGTTTTAGTATTTGTAAAATGGCCCCAAAAATAAAAATAAATGTTTATTTCTTTTGTAATTTTTGCATGGATGCCCCTGATAAATATTTTAATTGCAAAAATACCCCTGCTAGGCCATATATTGTTGAATGCTTTGTCCATTTATTTTGTGCCTCTTTTTGATTTGAAAAATCTTGAAAAAATGGATATAAGGTTCTGCTAACATGCTCTCACACGCCATATTTTTAGATTTTAATTTTGTTGTAGTTTTGTATTTATTTAAAATCAAAAACATGTCTTTTATTCACTGTCTAACTTACAAAATACCAAAAAATATTAAAAGACCTCGAAAAATTCCAAAAAAATTCCCTAGTGTGTATTTTGACCTATTTTAATGTTAGTCCAAAAATCCCAACAAATATCAAAAGAAAAGCCTTCAAAATTCAAAAATACACAAAAACTTCAAAAAACTATATAAAATCAAAGAAAAATCAGAAAAATATAAACTCAGTTCCTACTTCTTCTATATTTTAGTATCTTTATTAGAAAAATAGCGTGGAAGAATTTTGTGGCTGTTTGCTATTTTTGATTCCTATTTTACTTACAGACAGTACCTATTGCACTGTTTTCCTCTATTTCAGCTTTTAAAAAAAATACCAAAAACAATTTGAAAAGTACCCAAAAATCACCAAAATAGTAAAAAATTATGAAAATCCCAAAAAGATTTTATTTCCATATTTTTGAGTATTTTTATATATTTTTATAAATATTTTATCACTCCCCTCTCCCCTTTGTATATACATATTCCTCGAAAAAAAAAAGAAAAACAAATATATATATATCTATATATACTTATATATATACATATTTATTAATTTATAAAATCGTACAATTAAACAAAAAAAATTATTATTAGTTATATATATATAATGTATGTATTATATGATATATACTCACTCTCTATGGATACATATGCATCTATATATTTATATTCTATAAATTATATATATATTACCTAATTATATTATTTAAATAAAAATTAAAAAAATATAAAAGATAAAAACCCACAAAATAGGCTTCACACATGGATGACTCTGTGATACATGCACATCATAGGCTTATGCATTTTTATATTGCTCTCTGTGGTTCGACCTCTACATGCTTGTTCACTATACATTTTATGGTAGAGTAATAAATATTAATTCACATTTTTGGACTTAATTCATTCATTCTTTTATTGTGGGTTAATTGCTGATTAACATGGGTATTCTGTGAGTGGTCGCCTCAGCGACAACATATTTACATCATTCATGGTGACCCTTGTAGGATATTCGTGTTATCAGATGGCGCCGTTGCCGGGGAGCAATGAGCATAGCCTAATTTATTTTGTCATTCTTGTGTACATTTTTGATTCATCATTGATTTTGTGAGCAACTATTCTTATTGTCATTAATCACCATGCTCTATTGATTGATTCATTTATTGTGATTATTTTATATCTGCTCTATTTTGATTGGTTGAGCTATACTAATGCAATCTCTTTGTGACTTTGATGTGAGGGCCCGCCACGCGAGGATGGCTTCTTAGGGAGCCAAGGCAACCAAGCTTGGAGGAGGGTGGTCTTCACCGCATGACCACTTGGAGAGAGCATCAAGGAAGCAAGGAGATGGGGATTAGATAGGTGTAGAATATTTAGGATTATTTTTGTAATTTATGGTGAGAGAGAGATAATTTTGGCATGTAATTAAACAGGACTCTACTCTTCACAATGAGGTCCAGTGCCCGGGTGATTGTTCACCTGGGGGCCTTGTCACGGCTTTTCGAGTTTTTCATCGCTTTCTTTTCTTTGTTTTCCGAAGTTTTGAGCTTTACGCCTTTATTTTACTTTGTTTTGTGTGCTTGGAGCCCCTAGATGTAGGTTGCTTGACTCGGTATCTAGGTCCACACATTAATAAGAATGCATGTTCCTATAGTCTACTTTGTATGGATCTAGTCAAATTTAAACAAGCCGCTCATTTGTCTCTTAGCACTTGTGCCACAGCGAGCCTTGTAAAGCGCTTTCTCCTACACTCAAGTGTGTTGAGCAGAGGAGGGGTGAGCCAAGACCGGACCTTTCGGGCTAGAGATGAATGAGCGACTTATGGTTCTTCACGCTAATAGCAGCTAATGTTTAGGGCGATTTTGTGCCTTGCATACCGACATGTAGATAGGTTTAAAAATTCTGTTTTGCATACCGCATGGAGAGAGCTGGGATGCACTGTAAGTCTTCTAACTCAGCATGCATCATTCGGTTCAATGGTGAGATTTCTATCATGGAACCACTTGCACGGCTTTTTCGCTATCTCCCTCTGATTTTGAGCACTTAGGACTTAAATGAGAATCTACAAAAACGTTAGGTGCTGGTATGAAACAGACTCAAAAAAAGTGAAAACCCAAAAATTAAAACAAGGGGACTGCTAAATAAACTTTGACCTTAATTAAAATCTGTAATGGACTATCATTGTACCGGGTTCATAAAGCCCTCATTATTTTCAGGTACCTTGGAGGGGGACCAAAACCCTACTCCCTTGAGCGAGTGCGACCCCCTAAGGATTAAAGCTAAAAACCCAGTCTACAACTGCCTTGTGTATCGCCTGGATTTCCGAAGTAATGGCGCTTCTATTGTACGTAGGTGAGTAGGGCTTGGTCACCAATGATGACTCTCTGTTGTGTAGAGCAACGACCCTGTCCGAAGTATTGAGCATAGGCCACGCCTTCACGGGGGTGTCTGTCTCATTGTCCTGCGTCCGAGTAGGTTCTTGCACGCTCACGGGTGATTCCGTTGCCAGCGAGAACCGAAGTATTAGTTTCGCCTATCGGCTTCCTCTCTCTTTCTTTGGCTGAGTAGGGATCCAGGAAGGGTTACAAGGACTCCAAAAAGTACAGACTACATGTTATACAGGAGGTGGACAAGTACGGGATACTCTTCTGGCAGTACTCTCTCTCCTATAGGGTAGCGTACTAAGGACTTGTTATAAGATATGCCTGAAATCAAAACTCTAAAAATGAAAAGATAATAAATAGCCGAGCATTCACGGCATCACATGGCGTGAGTTGGTGAACCCGATTTTGTATTGTGTTTGTATGGATCTAGATTAAGTTTCAAAGATCAAGTCCCACGCCTTTGCGCACATTTTGTTGTTTCTCCCTTTGAACACCCCGCTCAACCGAGCCTCTCTACTGTTTTACACTCCTTTTATTCCTCGTTGACCATTGTATCTTACATCCAACATCCAATTCTCTTGTGCTTCGCGAAGTTGATCCATGGATGGTTTCCGTCGGGACCATGCCGACACCCACATCGATTCCATGGACTCAACTCCGCCAATAAGTTCGAGGCGATTCCCGAGAACCTGATCCGGACTTTGCGGATCGATCTCCAGACTCCTCGTTTTCTACCTTTCTCTTGGCCACCCAATAAACTGGGATCACTTTTGTCGCACTTTCGCCGTTGTGAATGGAAATCGATTACAGTCTACATCCTTTTCCATTCACAACATGCTGGGGTTGACCTGAATTCCTGCTTCATCACGGCAGCCGAACACAATTGCAAGTGATCTGATTCGGACTATCTCATTATGCAGATAGAAGACAGTGCGAGCCCTGGAGACTACTCCGGAGTTCATCTCGTCCGACTCAGACCCTGACATGGCTCCAGGAGGAAAGGGCAAGGGTCATCAGCCACCCCAACCAGAGGGACAGGTGCCAGATCAGAATCAAGTCAATGCACAGCTATTGGCATCTATCCAGACCATCCAGCAGCAGCTGACTGAGCAGGCCCTCACACAGACAACCTTCCAAGACATGTTGAATGATATGATGAACCGAGACGATGGAGGAGGAGGCAGATGCAGAGGAGGCAGGGGAGGAGGAGGTGGAGGTGGAGGTGGTGGTGCAGATGATGATGTAGAGTTTTCACCACCACCAAAGCCAACCCTTAAAGAAACATACAATCCGGGAGACAACCAGATGAATGAGTGGATACTCATTCCACCGGTACACGCTCCCTTTGAGCTGAAGCCCCAATTCATTGCTCTTCTCCCTGCATTCCACGGAAACACCAGCGAGGAGCCGTACATTCACCTGCAACAATTCTCCCGCATTTGCCGTACTACTCACTATCACAATGTCCCTCTGGACGTTGTCAAGATGATGGCATTCCCATTCAGCCTACAGGATAAGGCCCTCTATTGGGTCAATCATCTGGGAAAGGTCGTGATGACCTGGGAGGAGCTGAAGTCCGCCTTTCTGCACAAATATTACCCCTTAGGTCGGCTCAACCAGATGCGAGCCCGTATTAGTAATTTCTCCCATGGACCCCATGAGTCAATACATGAAGCATGGGAGAGATTCACTGACCTACAGGAGAAGTGTCCCCATCACGATATTCCGAAGACCAGCTTGGTCCAGCACTTTTTCGGGGGACTGAACATTGAAAGCCAAAGGCTCATGGACGCAGCATGTGGGGGTTCACATTTCGATAAGGATGAAGACGTAGTCTGGCAGATATTTAAAGAAATGGCCGACGGAGAGGCCACCCTCTCTTCATCCAAGGCGTATCAGAAGCAACCCCAGATCCTTCAAAAACAAGTGCACATGGCAGCGTCCAAGGAAGCAGAGAGAGATGAGAGCTCCAACCTCAGTATCATCGGGGACCATCTCTCGAAAGTTGATATCATCGGAAAGTGATCACAAGATCTGGAGAAACTCGCTGTGATCGAGAAGAGGACCCAGAACCTAGACAAGATTGATCAGATCAATAAGTACCTTGAACTGTTGGTGGGCACCATCAACTCTGTTCAGTCGGCTACACCATCGGAAGCTCCCGCTGAGAAGAAGGACGAGCAGCAACCGCAGTGTCAGCCTCAGCCGAGCCAGCAGCCACCGGCAGTCCAGCACGTGTACTACGTGCATGCGCCCGACCAGGGCCAGCCGTAGCAGCAGATGGTCGTGTACCAGCCAGAGTTTCTCTCTGGACCTGATCCAGTCTTCCCACCACCACCCCTGATTCAGGAAGTGAACGGGGTATGGGCTAATGATGCACAGCCGACCCGTCCTCCGGGACAACGCCAGGGTCAGCCATTTGCCAATCGGCAATACCACCAACCTCAGGGTGGTCGCTTTGGACAGTACTCTCAGCCTCACCATCAGTACCAGCAGCCTCCCCAGTTTGCACAGCAATGGAGGCAGAATCACCCGTACCAGCAGCCGCAGTACCGCCACCCACAACTGTATCACCAGTACGCGGCTGCCCCCTCTCAGCAATACCAGCAGTATCCTCCTCCCTCATACCAACAACTTTAACTTCCTGCACCACCTCAGAACCACCAGCAACAACCTCCATACCCATCCAACCAACAGCAGCGTGGTCTGCATGCTGAACCTACTGAAGCACCCCCTGTGAACCCCACCATGGATTGTCTGGCCCAGCTTGTCAAAGGGCTAGCAGATATGACCAAGCGGCTTGACGACCTGACCACCACCAGAACCACCATTCCGGCTCAGGTCGAAGCCAACCCCAATAATTTCAAAAAGAAAGAGCAGGTAGAATGTGATGTCTAGTCCGTGTCTGTTAATGATATTACTATTTATTCTAATGCTGTCACTCTCAGGAGCGGTAGGGCCTTGCCTCCGCCTGCTACCAGAAGTGGGGTGAATAAAGAAACAAGTGGATCGTCATCTTCCGCATCAGCCATGCTAGCTCCAGGGGCGGGTGAGGAGGAAGAAGAAGGAGAAGCCATTCCAGCCGTCGTGCTATGTCACCAGCAGTCCCAGCCAAAAATACAAAAAAAATCAGCAAAAGCAAAAACAACAAAAAGAAGCTTGTAGCCGAAGCGAAGCCACGCCAGCATTGGAGGAGCCGTCAGCAGCAGCCGATCCCTCGCTAGTCGATGGAGCAGACGCTACCTTTTTTGATCGCCTTGCAGCACCAGTATGCCAAGATACAGTTTGTACTCCTTTTTGTAGTTCGGATGTACAACATTCTATGGGCGATGATTTTGATGTAAATAAGAACTCTCGTTTTCCTGCCAGTGATGTACATATTCCTTTTCCTAATGCAATACAAAAATCCAAAAAAATTGCAAAACGTAAAAAGGCATTGTCTGATCCAGATGTTGTGGAAATTTTAGATAAATTGACTGTTGAGATTCCCTTGTTGAAGGCCGTGGAATACATGCCCGCTATAAAAAAAGGACTGAAGGAGGCATGTACTAACAGGCGTCGCTCCGCGCAAGAAAACAGACGCAAGGAAGTAGAAAAGCACGTACTCTCCATGGTCACTGTTACAGCCATCAGCAACCTCCCGCAGAAGAAACAAGATACAAGAGCACCTCTGATCAGTTGTGAGATTTTTGACCAGGTCTTCGAGCGCACTCTCCTTGATAGTGGATCTTCCATCAACCTTCTACCCTCGTCTATAATGCAAGAATTCGGGCTGGGTCCGCTCAAGCAGACACGCATGATCCTTCAGTTCGCTGACCGATCCGTCAAGTGGCCCCGAGGTCTTTTGGAAGACATCATAGTTAAAGTGCAGGAGATGCAATTTCCAGCTGATTTTGTTGTCCTTGATATGGACTCGCCTGCACCCCTGCTCCAGACCCCTATCATCCTTGGCAGACCCTTCCTTCGTACTTCAGGTGCCATGGTTGATTACGGGTCTGGCAAGATTACTTTTAACTCGAACACCCAGCAGATCACGATAAACATGAACAGAGAGCCGAATGCCACAATTGATGAGAGCCAGGCAACATGTGAAGCAGACTGTGATTTTATTGCGGAGATCAGAGACTCAGCCTTATCATTGGACGATCCATGGACCCGAGAAATACTCACTCTTGAGAAGGACTTGGAAAGCACAGTCAGCTTATGCTAGGACGATTCTGGGGAGACAGATTCTCTGATGCAGGTGCATCTACTTGAGCAGTCACTCCAGATCGAACACGATCAGCATAGCACAAAACCGTTCGGTACATCACTGGGATCTCAACAAGATGATGAGGATGGTAAATATTTAAAGGAAGTACATCCCACCACCAGCATAGTCTCTGAAGTGACAGATAAAGTGGACAGGTCAAAACCAGAGCTCAAGCCACTTCCTGCAGGCCTGAAGTATGCTTTCCTTGCGGGTGAAGAACAAATGTATCCAGTCATCATCAGCAGCAGGCTGAATCCGGATCAGGAATCTCGTCTTCTCGAGGTTCTAGAAAAGAACCGCAAGGCACTTGGTTGGAGCGTATCAGATCTCCGAGGGATAAATCCAGCCTTGTGTTCACACCACATCTATTTAGAAGAAGATGCCAATCCATCCCGTGAATTCCAAAGAAGTCTGAACCCTAACCTTCGGGACGTCGTCATGAAGGAGATAACAAAATGGTGTGATGCTGGCTTCATCTATCCCATCTCCGACTCAAAATGGGTAAGCCTACTGCATGTAGTTCCAAAGAAATCCGGGCTTACCGTGGTTACAAATGACAAAGGAGAGGAAATTTCCACTCGGGTACCAACATCCTGGCGGGTGTGTGTTGACTACCGCCGTCTTAATGCAGCAACCAAGAAGGACCACTTTCCCTTGCCATTCATTGATCAAGTTCTAGAAAGATTAGCAGGCAAGGAGTTCTTCTGCTTTTTGGATTGGTACTCCGGGTACAACCAAGTGGCGATCGCTCCTGAAGACCAAGAGAAGACTACCTTCACTTGCCCGTTCGGCACCTACGCCTTCAAGAGAATGCCCTTTGGATTATGCAACGCACCTGCAACCTTCCAAAGATGCATGTTAGCAGTCTTCACCGAGATGGTAGGCAGTTTTCTCGAGGTGTTCATGGACGAATTCTCTGTCTATGGTGATAGTTTCGATTCCTGTCTTGAGCACCTAGACAGAGTGCTTCAGAAGTGCCGAGAAGTCAATCTAGTGCTTTCATGGGAAAAGAGCCACTTTATGGTCACAGAAGGTATTGTGCTGGGCCACATCGTTTCCAAACGTGGCATGGAAGTCGACCCGGCAAAGGTGGATGTCATTTCAAATCTTCAGCCACCTCAGTCATTGAAGAATGTGAGGTCATTCCTGGGGCAAGTGGGATTTTACATGCGATCCATCAAGGATTTCAGCCGCATTGCCCGACCTCTGACAGAACTTTTGTGCAAGGAGACCGAGTTCATTGTTGATCAGCCGGTTCTCCTTGCTTTCAATCAGTTGAAGGAGCTCATCACTCAGACTCCAATATTACAACCGCCCGACTGGACTCTTCCCTTAGAGACAATGACCGATGCGTCAGACTTTGCAGTCGGGGCGGTTCTTGGGCAAAGGAAAGACAAAGCACCCTTTGCCATTCACTATGCCAACAGAACATTAGACGAAGCACAGAGAAATTATACAGTGACAGAGAAAGAATTGCTGGCTGTGGTTTTCGCCCTCGAGAAGTTCAGATCCTATTTGTTGGGATCAAAAGTAACAATCTTTACAGACCACTCTGCTATCCGGTACCTACAGCAGAAGAAGGATGCCAAGCCAAGACTGATTCGTTGGATCCTTCTCCTTCAGGAATTCGATTTGGAAATTAAGGACAAGCCTGGAGCTCAAAATGTGGTAGTGGACCATCTCTCCAGAATAGAGCAGCATGAATCTCCTCTGAACAGTGCACCCATCACAGAAACCTTCCCTGACGAAGCCATCTTAGCAGTGGATTCTCTTCCTTGGTATGCAGATATAGTCAACTACCTCGCCTCTGGGGTAACACCAGCGGATTGGATGAAAAATCAGAAGAACAAATTCATGTCGACCATCCGATTCTACCAATGGGAGGATCCTCTTCTATTCAGGGAAGGAGCAGATTGCATTTGGCGCAGGTGCATTCCTTAGACAGAGCAATTTAGTGTCCTCGAGCATTGTCACTCGCTCGAATCTGGTGGACACCACTCTGGAGATCGGATGGTAGCCAAAGTACTTCAGTGTGGCTTCTGGTGGCCCACTTTATTCAAGGATGCAACGGAATTTGTCAAACGATGTATTGACTGTCAGAGACTGAAAGGTACACTTACTGTCAAAGATTCAATGCCCCTGAAAATCATTCAGATAGCAGACGTTTTCGATGCATGGGGTATCGACTTCATGTGACCTTTCCCTAACAGTCAAAAAAGGTTTTGAGCATATCCTTCTTGCCGTCGATTACGTGAGTCGTTGGGTTGAAGCTATCCCTGCTTGAGCCGCCGACAACCGAACAGTTTGTCAGTTCCTGAAGAAGAACATCATTTCACGGTTCGGGATACCGAAAATTCTCATATCAGACGGGGGTAGCCACTTCATTAACAAAGAGGTCAAGAAGTTAACGAAGGAGTACGGCATCGATCATCGTGTCGCCTCTCCTTACCATCCTCAGACCAATGGCATGGCGGAGCTATCAAACAGAGAAGTCAAGACTATCCTGCAGAAACTTATTAGGCCAAACAGGAAGGACTGGTCTCAACTCTTGGACTCGGTCCTATGGGCTTACCGAACCGCCTACAAGTCTCCCTTGGGCATGTCTCCCTATCGTCTTGTATATGGAAAACCATGCCATCTGCCCGTGGAATTAGTTCACAAGTCTTTATGGGCAATCAACAGTTGTAATTTGGACTCACGCAAAAGTTGTCAGAAGAGAAAAGATGATCTGAACAAGCTCTTGGAGTTCCGAGACTATGCATACGATAACACAATGATGTACAAGGAGAAGGTGAAACGCTGGCATGACCGGCATATCAGAAGAAAGACCTTCGATGTTGGACAGAAAGTGTGGTTATTTGATGCAAAGTTGCGGATATTCCCAGGTAAATTAAAGAGTAAGTGGACATGGCCATTTCGAGTTTGTGAAGTGCGTGACAATGGAAGTATTGCAATATCAGAATTGTCCCCTGACGCACAACCCTTCGTCGTCAACGGCCAACTCCTGAAGCCTTACCTTGAACCAGATGCATTCTTGGCCGTTGTAGACTCCATTCAGTTAGTGCACCACGAAGACATTTCCACAACCGCTGCAGCATCAGAAGATTCAGACGATGTACTCCAAGAACTGTTTATCTGATTTTCTTCTTTTCTTCTTTTCTTCTTTTCCTTTTCTATTTTCCTTTTCTATCTAAAAGGTGCCGCCCTTGTAGACAGTTTTCTATACTTAGGATGTACTTTGTCCTAAGTATAGGGGGGATGTGCACCCCGAGTTTTTCATTTCATTCCGATCCTCTCCATTGTCTCCTCTTCTTGTCTATACTTAGGAGTATTTCACGCTAAGTATAGGGAGAGACAATCGGAGTACGATCTGTGTATTCCCACCCTTGACCCTCCCTCCTTTTTGTACAATCTGCTATACTTAGGATTACTTGATCCTAAGTATAGGGGGGACGGTAGACTTCTCATTCCTTAATTTCATTCATGTCTATACTCAGTACGAGTTATGTCTTTGCTTTTCCTTTCGACCTATGAGGACATAGATCAAGCTAAGTATAGGGGGGTCGTATATACCATGTATATACTATAAGCCATAACCATACTGAACAAAAAAATAAAACATCACCTCAATAAAAAATGTAAAAAGTAGTCCTATAATAATAAAAGATGATTGTGAGCTCCTCAGACTCTTTGTACTTGTACTGATTATTAAGTCAGGAAAAATGTTTTGTGAAAGAAAGTTTTCTTTGAAAAACCTTGTGAAAATTGTTTGAAAATAATGTGTACGAGTATTCAACCTTTGAAAAATCAGTTTTGTGTGTGCAAAATTTATTTTCTTTGAGTGAAATCAAAATGTGTGAAAACTAGTTTGCAAATGATTGTAAAAATTTGATTGTCAAAATTGTTTTGAAAAACCTATCTATGCTGCGTAAAACCTTTGTAAAATCATTTCAAATACGTGTACATGTTTGCAAAATTATTTTGGACTAATGTTTTCAAAACTCTTGTGAAAATGATTCTTGAATAAGTCTGAGGAGTCTGCAAAAAAAAATCTCTTATACAAAAATAAGCATAATCCCAAATAAAGCTTATAAGAGCCAAAATCATATTATACATCAAATACAGTTTTTTTCTTCTTTTGTATATACTGACTAATAAATCAGGTTAGATACCTATACAGTATGATTTGAAAACCAGTGTGACCTGTTTTGAAAAATTTGCTGTGAAGTGTTTTCAACTTGTGTGAAACTGTTTGGATTGCAAAACTTTTTGTGAAAGAAAGGATTTGAAAATCCTATGTGCAAATGTTTTGAAAATTGCTTGTCAAAACTATTGCGAAAAATGTACATATAGTGTGAAAAATCTTTGCAAAAATAGTTTCAAATGTATGTAAATGATTGCAAAAAATTATCGTGTACTATAGTTTGCAAAATTATTTTCAAAACTAGAGCTGAAGAATAAGAGCATTAATACAAAGACTTGTAAATCAGAAATAAAATGCATAAAATTCTTTCTGTACAAGCTGATTAAAGTACGCCATTAAAACCTGTAGAGTCTTTGAAAATCCATACCTTTTGTAAATAAAGCGGCCTGCCCATGTAAATAATTGTATGTACCTTTTTGTATGTGTCAAGTTTTTAGTGCAAAAAAAAATTCTTTGTATAAAAATATTCTTTGATTCTTTTAAATTCTTTGTGAAAAATTGCATCATTCATTGTGCATAACATAAGCATACCATTCATATTCTTTTTGAGTGAGCTTGATGATTGAATCGGTCCAATAAAGTCTCAAATTGGAGCTTAATTAGACCTTACCGCACCTAACTGCATTGGAACCTTACGGGAACTAAGTCTAAGGTACTTCAGGTCTATACAGACTTAATTCTTTGAGAAATCAGGGCTGGGTTCAAGTCACCTCAGTTGACTAACTAGAACTTTTCGAGACACACGTATGACTCTTGCCGACCGTGACCTAACTTGGACACTTGTACCTTTCACTTGGCTCAACTCAGTTAGAGTGGTGAGGGGATTGGATTTGCCAGTCTGAGACGCACACGGGTGGAAACATTCGTCCTCGTCTAGGGAGGGAAGTGCACCCCAACCTGGTCCAGTAGCCATGAGGTCTAAAGACATGAGATTGTGGGTTGCGATAAAGCTTCAAAAGAGGGATAGTCTCCTGGCTCAAGAGGAAAAACTCCTTATGTAATTGCTGTTGTGCATAGTATTAAAAACAATGGTCAGGCCTGTACAAAAATAAAATGCCTGCAAAGTATGTACATATGTTGTAAAGCCAATAAGCAAGCTTGAGTTCCAAAGTCAAATATGTGAGCCTGCAGCTGGATGACTTGACTACACTGGTCTTGCATCATAGGATAGGTAGCTACACTGGCTACCGTCCATTCTTCTCTTCACCCCCTCCTCTTGAGCTGGTTGCCACTTGAACTTAGAAGGGAATACCCGCTCCTCGAGGAAAGAGATGTTGGATTGGGGAATCATTGGGTTGTCATTTTGGAGAAGTCAGTTCCTTTATCATTTCAGTTGGGGAGAGCCACTATCACTTACACGGTACAAGTCAGCTTCATAGTTATAAGGGTTTGCGTATGATGTAGACCAGTTCTGACCAGGCTATTGAGGTGGGTTGAATCGAGTTCTGTGACTATCCAAGGTTGTTGTATTTTAGAGCTGATTCCCGACTAGGTTCCACACACATCTACACCCAAGGTCTGACAGGAGCTCCACATTCAGATTTTATAAAGACATGCATTGCACTGAAAGCACCCCTATTCACTCTTTCTTTTTATACTTATTGCATAAGTGTTTGCTAGGGACTAGCAAAGGCAAGTATAGGGGGGTGATGAATCTCCATTTCATCACCTTTATTCTATCATTTTGGCCTCAAAAACCCCAGCAAATGCATGTAAATAGCATCACAATTGTATATAATAGCATTCATCATTTATTGTATTAATTATACATTAAATAATGTGTTTACTGCCAAATTATAGAATAAAGAGAAGAAAAGAAAAAGGAATAAAATATTTAAGATATTTTATGACCCAAACCCCGAGACCAAGGCCAGCATGGAATTGGTCGACAAGGAATAGAGTAGGGGGAGATAAGGGCCAGTATACAATAAATACCTCATTTATTTATTCATTTATTTATGCATTTTTGACACCTATTTTGTACATAATTATTTATTCATCAAATAAAGAAACTTTGTTCATGAAAGTTGTAGATAATAATGTGAATAAAAATACAAAATTGAGTTTGTGTAAAAATAATACTCAATGTACATTTTATACACAGAATAAAAAGCCAAAATCTCAACTTCACAGACCCATATCTTGCAAATAAAAACTCCAAATCACCCAAACTCACATTTAATTGTATATAGATTTCCAAGAACTATTTAACAAAATTGGTTTCATAATTTTTGGAGTCCAGCTGCAAAAGTTAGGTTTTTGGCCCCCATTGGGCAGCCTGCCTGATTACAATATTCAATATATTCATTGTCCATTATTTTTATCCAATTTTATTTTTATAAATTTGTGAATAATGTATATAATACATGTACATACTAAAATTAGACTAAAACTAAAAAGGATTAATAAAATAAAATAAGCCTATGCAAGTTAGTAGGCAAAATACCTATGACCAAGAATGTATATAAATAAAGAGGGAAAACACTCTTTAATTTCTCTCTTCTTTTATATTTTTATAATAATGTAAATAATACATATAACCTATTAAAAATTCAAATCATAAATAAAAATCAAGAAAATACATTAAATAAATTAAGTACACAAAATACATAGGTAAAATACCAAGAAGAATACCTACACATACATGTACCTATTTATTGAAAAATGAAAATAAACTCATAAAAATTAAATAAAAATACCTTTATACTCACAAAAATAAATTATAAATTTATAAAATAAGCCAATAAAATAATAAAATAAAATAAACCAATAAAAATTTAAAAGATACAAAATACATGTAAATACACACATATACACCTTATTAAAATAAAACTATAATAAAACACTTTAAAAAATTCAATAAAAATCGTAAATAAATACTACATGAAATAATACACATTTTTTACTTTTTAAGAAAATTCTAATAAAATCATTTACTAGGTTAAATAAATCAATTTCTAAAAAGATTTCCTATTTTGGCGTCTAGTGGCCGACGTTAACCAATGGGGCATCGGCCCTTGTTGACCGCCTGTTCAACTGTCACATCTGGGACCTGGCGTCTCTGAACTGTCAACTCCCCGGATTTCTTCCCTTTTTTACGGCCATCCCGTCCATCGATCGAGCTCGCTTCCTTCACAAGAATAGATCTCTGATCATCCATGATACCCGCCAATAACTTGGATCGACCCGATACTCATTGGATTAAGAAATAATCGCCGATCAATAAGGCTCCAGGCCATTGTCTATAAATAAGAAGCTCCGCCCCCTTCCTCAAATTTGGCCAATTTTAACACATCCAAAAGCCTTGATTTCGTTCCTGGGACGTTCCTCGTGACAGGGGGAGTGATCCAGCACCTCGAATAGGCCGGAGGAAGGGCAATTTTGACGCGGCGGAGCTCCTGCATCCATCCTGCTCCCTGGTGGCCCCCAGGTATAAGAGCTTCTCATTTATCGCTTTTTAGTTAGGTTTCAATGTTAGCTTTTCATTCCCGTTCTTAGTTTAGCCTTTAGTTAATTATCGTAGCTTAAAATCAAAATATTGAAGTTCGCCGGAGCTCCGCTCCGGCGACTTCTCCACTGTGATCTTGACTTTGTCCGACCGCCTCGTTCACCCCATCCCGTTCCTCATCATATTCTCCATCGATCCATCGCCTTTGTCCAACCGAGGACCTCTGGTCTTCGCGAATCGGGGCTCCACCTCCACCGTACGCCGGAGCCCCTCCGCCTCACTACATCTTGCTGCAAAGCTTCTAAACCCGGGGTCGAGGAGGTAGCCCTCGCTCCCCCGGTTCTTCCTATGCAGGTCCAGCGACGAAAGAAGCCCATCTGGGCTCGAATCAAACCACGAAGAGGTTCCTGGAGGTCCCGTTCTTCCCCGACCTCGTCCCAGCACCTCGGACCTCCAAGAGCCATGAGAAGACCGCCGGCCGACGCGGGAGGCTTCCAGCTACGTGCAGACCACCTCAGATACGCGGGAGAGCCCTGGAGGAGCCCAAGCTTCTAGATCGAAGCTCGCCGGGGGCGAGCTTCTTCCCTGTTCTTCCAGGGGGCTCCAGTGCCGTCAGATCAAGAGGCCCGGCCCAGATCACATAGGAGACGTCCGATGGAGACACGCGCTGACTGTCAGATCCGCGAGGAGCTTCTAATCCGAACCCTTCATCGACGAACCGGTATCCACCGTCAGATGCGCGACACGTGGATGAGTGGGCGAAGACCAACCGCAGGATGAAGCGCCTTAGGGGGTAAATTTCAAACACCTCCCCCCGCTTTTTGTATTTATAGTTTAATGCCAAAAATAAAATGCCACGTTGTAAATAAAGTGTAAAAGTTGCAGTCTTCCCCCTGTAGTTTATGTATTTACATATTAGTCCCTCCACGCCTCACGTGTAGCACCCACGTGAGGCGCGTGATTTTTGCACTTAAACCCCGCCGGGTTTTAGTATTTGTAAAATGGCCCTGAAAATAAAAATAAATGTTTATTCCTGTTGTAATATTTGCATGGATGCCCCTGATAAATATTTTAATTGCAAAAATACCCCTGCTAGGCCATATATTGTTGAATGCTTTGTCCATTTATTTTGTGCCTCTTTTTGATTTGAAAAATCTTGAAAAAATGGATATAAGGTTCTGTTAACATGCTCTCACACGCCATATTTTTGGATTTTAATTTTATTGTATTTTTGTATTTATTAAAAATAAAAAACATGTCTTTTATTCACTGTCTAAATTACAAAATACCAAAAAAATATTAATAGACCTCGAAAAATTCCAAAAAAATCCCTAGTGTGTATTTTGACCTATTTTAATGTCAATCCAAAAATCCCTAAAAATCTCAAAAGAAAAACCTTAAAATTTCAAAAATACACAAAAACTTCAAAAAACTATATAAAATCAAAGAAAAATCAGAAAAATATAAATTCAGTTCCTACTTCTTCTATATTTTAGTATCTTTATTAAAAAAATAGTGTGGAAGAATTTTATGGCTGTTTGCTATTTTTGATTCCTATTTTACTTACATCCAGTACCTATTGCACTGTTTTCCTCTATTTCAGCTTTAAAAAAATACCAAAAACAATTTGAAAAGTTCCCAAAAATCACCAAAAAAGTAAAAAATTATGAAAATCCCAAAAAGATTTTATTTCCATATTTTTGAGAATTTTTATATATTTTATAAATATTTTATCACTCCCCTCTCCCCTTTGTATATACATATTCCTCGATAAAATATAAATATATATATATATATATCTATATATACTTATATATATATATACATATTTATTAATATATAAAATCCTAAAATTAAACAAAAAATTATTATTAGTTATATATATAATGTATGTATTATATGCTATATACTCACTCTCTATAGATACATATGCATCTATATATTTATATTCTCTAAATTATATATATATGTATTACCTAATTATATTATTAAAATTAAAATTAGAAAAAATATAAAAGATAAAATCCCACAAAAATAGGCTTCACACATGGATGACTCTGTGATACATGCACATCATAGGCTTATGCATTTTTGTATTGCTCTCTGTGGTTCGACCTCTACATGCTTGTTCACTATACATTTTATGGTAGAGTAATAAATATTAATTCACATTTTTGGACTTAATTCATTCATTCTTTTATTGTGGGTTAATTGCTGATTAACATGGGTATTCTGTGAGTGGTCGCCTCAGCGACAACATATTTATATCATTCATGATGACCCTTGTGGGATATTCGTGTTATCAGTAAGCTACTGTGGCTTGTGTCCATCTAGGGGGTGCAACCGTGGACGGAGTTCGGTGGCCTGCCGGAGAACAGCAGGAGCTGGAGGTGTGTACGGGCGGAGCGAGGAGGCGATGGGTAGGAGGGGGAGATGCGACCACAGGTGGAGAGGTGGGTGGGCTTGGAGAGAGACCGCCGCTCACACTGAGTAGAGACGCACGGTTGGCGGCCGCGCGACGAGGAGGCGATGGCATGGGAATCAGTGGTGGTTGGATGGAAGGCGCTAGGGGAGCTTCGTTCGTAGACGGCTGATGTCGGGGTGGCCGACGCTAGTTCTGGCAAAGGGCGGTCAGAGGTGGACGTATGGGTGCGAAGGCGACAGCAGGCGAAGGGAAGATGAAACAGGGGAGGTTTCCTTGTGAATAGGGGAACTCCAGCAATTTGTTTACCACGATGAAAATTTTATTTAATTGATTAAAGAAATATTCTCAAAATATTAAACAAAAATCATTGTTAGATTTGTATCATGTGATTTATCCATGGAAGTGAACTCTGATTGGTGATTTGAAGCATAGAGGGGGATGGATTTACGAGAGATGGAATGAAGAAGAGGAGGGAGGAAGAGGATAATGAAGGAAGAAGAAGAAAAAGAACGAAGAAGATTACCTGTAGTGGCGGTGGAACTTTCTTGGGAGTCGAGCTCAAAGTCGAGCTTTAGCGATCGCTCAACACTGCGGCAACAGTGGAGCTTGATGAGCTTCCGGAGCTTGCAGCAACGAAGTATACCCTCGTCGGATCTCGCTGGAGAAGAGCACGGTCGTCGCTCAACGGAGGACTCTCTCCCTTGCTGTCACCAAGAAATAGGCGGAGCTCAGTGCTTTCACGCTTGGAATGGCAGATGATGATGAGCGAGCTCATCAAGGGAATTTTATAGGTGGTTGGCACGTGAAACAGAAGGAAGAGGGAGACGTGGGTGCGACTGTTGCGTGCGTCGTGCGACGCGGGCAGGTGTGGGAGAGGGAGAGAGTGCGAGGTGGTTGCACGCGTGCGCCGCAAGGCACGGGGGAGGAGATGGGTGATTGCGGGGACCGCTACATGAAGCAGTGAGGATAGTTACGCGGAGGACGTGAGAGATGGGGAAGGTCATGTGGAGGAGAGAGAAGGCGCAACATAGCGCACCTGGGAGCCGCCATGTGGTGTTTATTTAATTAATTAAAATAGTAATAATAATAAATAAATTAATTAAAGTAAATTAATTGAAATAATTAAATTAAAATAAAAGAAAGAAAAATTATAAAAATGGGTGACACATGGCGGCTCCAGGAGCTGCCACGTGTCGCTCCCAAAAAATTCATAATTTAAATGTAAAGAAAAATAAAAAAGAAATAAAAAAAGAGGTTCAATCAAAAAGTGGTCAACACGAAAGTTGCTCGTCTCGATGAGATCTACATCTTTTGTGAAGGGTTGATAATTAAATGAAATCATCTGTACAAAGTGTATTTTTGGGTGGTACGTTATAGATATAAAATACGGAATTTTTGTCTTTTGTATTTTTTGTCATTTTTAAGAGAAAAATCAAAATCAAAATAGAAAAATATGAAAGGAATATTTACAATTTAATCTATTTTTTTGGATTTTTAATAATTAAGAAAATAAAAAGATAAAATACAAGGGCATTTTGGTCAATATGTACAATATACAATAGGGGCCCAAAATTTAAGTTTCACATACGATCTCCGATTTTAATGAAATTGGTCTTGTTGTGAAGGTATTTGAATGTATATTACTTTAAAAGTAAGTAGAACTAAATAAGACACTGTATGATAGAGATATGCACATTTTAAGGCTTTCTAGTTTCAACTTGGACTCGGGTTTTATTGGTCAATTTTACAAGTAAGTACTTTTTTGATATTTTTCTTTGATTAGTGTTAGTAATATGTACACTATAAAGATAATTTTATTGGATTTGGTGTTAGTACAAAATAGATACAAAAATGGTATTTACATGTGATTTTTACAGGTGAATTGGGATTCTTATTTAATGCAAATATGAATGCTAAAATGCAGATTTTATTTATGCATGCATGAATGCTAATTATGCAATATAAGTGGAATTATGCAACTAATTGCTCGGGAACAAAACTCTATTTTCAACTTGTAGAGTGATGAATCACAGATGCATCAACCCCCTATACTTAAACCTTGCTCGTCCCCGAGCAACTAAAATGAAATGCAAAAGTGAAATGAAATTGGGTTCCATACAAAGGTCATGAACAAAAGTTGAAAATGGAGCTTGACTCGACCTTTGGATTAATTATGTGGCAGAACCTTATTGGGATCTGAATTTAAGACCTTACATCCTTTAAGTTCCACAAGTCTTCTATTCAAGACGCCTCAATAGTCAGGTCAGAACAAATCCTCATATGCAAATTCTGATGACTATAGATCTTACTTGTATTATATAAGTGAATTATAGCTCTCCACATCAGAAATGACAAAGAAACAACCTCCTCTAACAAGGTAACTCTAATTCCCTGGTCCAGTAACTCTTTCCTCAAGAAGCGGGGTATTCTCTTCTAAGTTCTAGTGCGACCAACTCAAGAAGAGGGGGTAGAGAGAAGAATGGACGGTAGCTAGTGTAGATACCTATCTTAGGATGCTTGACCAGTGTAGCCTAGTCATCCAGCTGCAGGCTTCCATGGTATGAGGTTTTGAAGCATATGCCTTGCAAATATACAGACTCCGACAAGCATTTTATTTTCAATCAGGCATGTCTATTTTTTGTGGAGTTCTTCTTCTTTTTCATCTTCTTTTTTTTGAACTATATACAAGGTGCGGCATGTACATCGGGAGTTTTTCTTCTTGATTCAGTAGACTATCCCTCTTTTGAATCTTTATTGCAACCCACAACATCCCATCCTCAGATGTCAACACCACCAGATTAGGTTGAGATGCACTTCCCTCCCTAGAGGAGGACGGATGTTTCCACCCGTGTACTACTCCAAGCCAAAGGATTCTACCTCCTCACCACCTCATCAATGAAGAGTTACATGCATGGTGCTTGTCCAAGTTAGGTCATTGTCTAAAAGAATCATGCTTGTGCATGAAATATTCTACTTAGACTAATCAAGATGACATGTGAACAGACTTGCCGACTCAAATAATTAAGTCACTTAACATGAAAAATATTAACTCCAGTTCCTATAAGGTTCCTATGAAATTAGGTATATTAAAGTCAAGTCAAATTCATCATCGATATCTATTCATAACTTGGTTCAGGACCCACTAACTTTTCACATTGCATATGCTAAATATGCAGATGAGATGCAGATGACATGCTACGTAGATGAATGAAGTGCAAGACGCACACATTTTTTTAAAATGCAAGTATGATATGCAAGAGTAAATACGAATACTATATATATATTTGTTATACCACCTATTATAAAACAAATTTTATAAGAATTTTATAAGTATTTTACAAAAGTTATACAATATACACATTATACAAGTATACAAAATTTTTTTGAATGCAAGGATGATATGCAAGAGTAAATAAGAAGCCTATTTTTTTGCTTTTTTATTCCTCAATTTTACCCACAATTTTTACAAAAAATATTATTTACAAGAATTTTACAATTTTTTATACACGTTTTATACATATTATACAATATATATACTTGTTACATGTATTTTACAATTTTTTTTCAATTTTTACCCACCCTGTACTTATTGCATAATATATACAAAAATACGCGCAAGTATGAGCTATGGGTAAGTATATATATAATATATACATGCCTCCCTATACTTAGCGTGTGTTATGTCCTCAGAGCATGGGAAGCAAGGTAAAAGACATAGCTCGTGCTATGCGTAGGAGAACTAAAATAACAAAATGTATAGAAGCTGCTCCGTCCCCCTATACTTGTCTTTGGCAACCTAAGTGTAGAAGAAGATAAAAAATGGGGCGGGCGAGGTTAAGAGGGAAAATTGATGTTTATATATACATGATGGGCATCGGTCCCCCTATACTTAGGCTCTGGTCAGCCTAAGTATAACATATGAGTGAGTCTGAGAACCGATGAGATCTGAAGAATGTACAGAGAATGATGAGGGAATTTGGATCACTCTCCCCCTATACTTTGGATATGGTCATCCTAAGTATGAAACGACATGGAGCCAGGGCGAATGATTCAAATCACGGGGAAGGGAGGGATAGAAAGAATGTACAGGAAGGAGTGAGAATGTACGTATAGATTATGATCTGAATCTTTTTGATGCTGCTGATGGAGAGAGATTAATGTTGCAAGTCCTCACGCACGGATTTATGTGTGTGGCCTGAGTCTGCCTCACGCATGAAAATAATCTCCTCAATACGGACTAACTGTTCATTAGGTTTGACAAAGTGTTTCAGCTGTTGTCCATTAACTAGGGATGTCTATGCTCCATCTGTAAGATCTGAGATCTCTACATATCCACTGTCATGCACATCACCCATCCACTTGGATTTATGCTTCCCTTGGAAAACCTTCAGCCTCATATTGAACAACCATACCTTCTGGATAGGAACAAAGGTCTTTCATCTGATAAATCTATAGTGCCAATGCTTTACCTTGTCCTTATACACAAAACTCTTGTCATATGCTTGGTTTCTGATCTCTACAAGTTCATTCAGATACATCTCTCTTTATTTCTGCCCGAGATGTGTGTTCCAATTGACCTTCTTGATTGCCCATTATGATTTATGCACTAACTCTGCGGGCAAATGCGGGCTTCTCAATACCATTCTGAATGGGGAGGTTCCTAATGGTGTTTTGTAAGCTGTCCTGTAAGTCCAAAGGACTTGGTACAAGATCTAATACTAGTCCTTCCTGTCTGGGCGGACAAGCTTCTGTAATATGATCTTAACTTCCCTATTTGACACCTTTGCCATACCATTAGTATGTGGGTGGTAAGGACTAGCGACACGGTGCTCGATGTCGTAATCCTTCACAATGTTCTTTTCATCTCTGTTCATAAAATGGCTACCCCCATCTGATATCAATACTTTGGAGATCCCAAACCTATAAATGATGTGATCTTTGATAAATTTACAGATAGTCTTGCTGTCTGCGACTCAGGTCAGGATAGCCTCCACCCATCTTGATAGATAGTCTATCGCAAGAAGGATGTACTTGAAACCATGGCTAACCGGGAATGAGCCCATGAAGTCGATGCCCCATGCATCAAAGACATCACAAATGATGACAGACTGCATTGACATATTATCCTTGGAACCAACGGTTCCTCCCATTCGTTGGCATACTGGACACAACTTCGCAAAGGTGAGAGCATTGCGAAATAGAGTCAGCCAGTATAAGACACATTGTAATACCTTCCATGCGACCCTCTTCCCGGAGTGGTGTCCTCCTTCCTCCAGACTATGGAATAAAGTAAGGACACTATGATATTCTTCCTGAGGAATACACCTTCTCCAGACACAATCCGGTCCTTCAAAGAAAAGGATCGGATCCTCCCAATGGTATTGTCATGCATCCAACTTGAGTCGGTCTATATTGCTCTTGGGACAATCTTCAGGAACTTTCTTTGAGACAAGATAGGTCACTATAATGGTGTACCATGGGACTGAGTCGATAACAAAAACCGACTTGTCTGGAAAGGGGTCTCGAATAGGTGCATCATCAGAAGTATCAAGAATTTCGAGATGGGAGAGGTGATTAGCTACTACATTATTCTTTCTCGGTTTATCTCTGGTGTCCAAGTCAAATTCCTGGATAAGTAAAATCCACCTAAGAAGACGTGACTTCGCATCCTTCTTTTCCATTAGGTATCGCAGTGCTATATGATCTGTCAACACAATCACCTTAGATCTGATAAGATGGGATCTGAACTTATCTAAGGCGAACACTATTGCAAGCATCTCCTTTTCAGTAATTGTATAGTTACGCTGAGCGGGGTCGAGAACTTTACTTGCGTAGTGTATAGCGAATGGGATGCCATCCTGCCTTTGTTTTAATACATCCCCAACAACAAAATCTGAGGCGTCCGTCATGATCTCAAAAGTAAGAGACCAATCTGGGGCTTGTAGGATCAGGGCATCCATGATCATCCCTTGAAGTAGCTTAAAGGCCTCAAGACATTTTTGATTGACAATAAACTCCATGTCTTTGCCTAAAAGATAAGTTAGCGGTCGGGAAATCTTTGAAAAATATTTTATGAATCTTCGTTAAAATCCAACATGCCCGAGGAATGACCACAACTATTTTACGTTGGTTGGTTTTTGGAGTCGTCTGATCACATCCACCTTGGCAGGGTCAACCTCCATTCCTCTCTTGGAGATGACATGCCCCAACACAATGCCCTCTGTCACCATGAAGTGATTTTCTCCCAGAAGAGCACCTGATTTACCTCACAACATCGTTTGAGGACTCGGTCCATATTCCTAAGACATGAATCGAAGGAATCACCGTGGATCGAGAAGTCATCCATGAAGACTTCCAGGAATTCATCGACCATCTCGACGAATACATCAATCATGCAACTTTGAAATGTACCGGGAGTATTGCATAACCCAAAGGGCATGCACCTGAAAGCATAGGTACTAAAGGGGCATGTGAATGTGGTTTTCTCCTCGTCCTCAGGAGCCATAGCTACTTGATTTAGCTAGAGAACCCGTCTAAGAAGGAGAAGAACTCTTTTACTGCTAATCTTTCTAAGATCTGATCGATGAATGGAAGGGGAAAATGATCATTCTTTGTCACAACATTCAAGCATCTGTAATCCAAATAGATACGCCATGATGTGGGTACTCGTGTCATGATCTCCTCTCCGTCCTCACTGGTAGTTGTATGAATTCTCGATTATTTCAAGACAACATGGATAGGTGCTGCCCACTCTGTTCTTATGTCAGGGTAATCATTCTGTATCTGCTGAACCCTATCAGTTAGAGTTTGGATGGCCAAGGAGAGGGACTCCAACTCACTAGTGGGCGGGGCCTACTGCTGCTGACTAGAGGATGAGTGATTCTGAGGTTTATATTGGCTCTACTGGCCATGCTGGTACTGCTGCAGGTGGGACGGTGCAGTGTAAGGTGGTGGAGGGCCCTGTTGGCCCAAGTGGAATGTGCGCTGCTGCTGGTTCTACTGAGGCTGGTATCCTTGTCCTAGTCGGGAATGTACAAAGCACGGTGTGGGTACGGAGCTGGTTTCCTGGTAAACTAGGGAAGGTCGGTGTGGCTGACCATTCCCTGTCTCTAACTGTCTGCCAACGGGTCATGGCTGTACCATAACCCGTTGATCTCAAACACTTGCGGAGGCTCCTCGTAGACTGACTCCACCTATGGGGGTGCATGCTGCTCCTACTGTGTGTACTGCTCCTCCTCAACCCAGCTGCTCCGAGGCCCTTGTACCTGCTCTTGTACTAGGTGAACTCGATGTACATGTACATCTGGTGCATAAGGGGCTGGTAGTCGTATCTTGGCTACCTTCTTAGTTAATTCCTCCACTTGTTTCAGCAATCGCGAAAGCACCTCACGGTCAGTGACCCTTTTGTGGATTTGTTCTACCATGGTGAGCTTATCAGCTATTATCCCCATACCAGGGATTAGGTCATATGTCAGATCCGATACAGTCATCCTAGGTGTCTCATTAGATAGGCTTGAGGAAGACACCTGACAGGCCCTGGTGGCCTGAAATCTGCCTGTTTCTACCATCTGCTCTAGGATCTTCCATACGACATCTTCGTTCTTATTGAGATAGCTACCTCCACAGGCTGAGCTCACTAACCCCTACATTTCCAGGATCATACCACAGAACAAGGTCTGGACTTAGATTGCCTTGGTAATGCCATGACCGGGGCATTTTTGTGTCAAGTCATTAAATCTATCCCAAGCTTCATGGAATGGTTTGTGGGGGCCCTGGGAAAAGCTAGAGATCTTCATTCTCATCTGGTCCCGCTGAGTGGGTAGAACTTCTTCAAAATAAATCTTTGATCTGCCTCCAGGTTGTGTATCTAAGACTGAGATTCTTCAGCAAATGGGCAACCTTATCTCCAAAGGCAAACGAGGTATCCTTTAGCCTGATGTAATCCTGTACAACCCTAGGATGGCTTAGGTTGTTACACACCGACTCGAAGTCTCTCAAGCAAGCATTTGGTTCTTCTGTAGAATTTCCATTAAACTTAGGTAGCATACTAAGGAAATGGGGCTTCATCTCAAATGCCTCTAGGGGTACTGAAGGATATGGGGAGATCCTCAAGCGCATCATGGAAATGTGTGCATCGCATCAAATGCGATCGGGAGCAACTAGTCGCACTAGTTGCTCGATGCAACGGAATTGAAAATTTTAATGTGATGAAACCACATGATCTGAGAACATTTCTCGGATCATTTCATCTAAACCAAAAGAAGTGTAAGGTTTGCCTCTTGAAGCGTGGTTGTGATCGATTCCCTAGACTAAGAGACATCCTATCTCAAGTCCGATCCGAAGGAGGAGACGCTTGCGAGCACGTTGATGAGACTCGTCCTTCTCGCAATCCAAGTTGATGATCCAAGCAGCGAATCTCCTAATCTCGCCACACGAGATCCGACATCTTCTTCACTAGCGAGGCACACCGAAGGAGATGTAGATCCATGAATAGATGATCCGGCATCATAAAGACCATGCTACAGTGATGACGACTCTCACAAGGGCTCCATGGTGAACGACCACTATGAGAGAGAGGCTTGGCGTGTGGAGAAAGAGAGAGGGAGAGAGAGCATTCGTTAATTGTCATAAACATGTGACTCGAACAACAAGGGATGCCTCTTCTTATATAGGGTTTTGGGAGTTCATGGATCTCAATACATGGACAACACACAATCAATGGTTGAGATTGATTTGTGTTTCTTTCAATGGCTAGATGTTATTGTAAAAACACAACAACAATTGATTTAATTTGAATTAATTTATATTGATAAATCAACATAATTAATCCCAATTTAAATCACTTTGACTAGTCATGGAGATAATGAGAAGACTAATCACATCCTCTAGAAAGAGGGGACGACTACCAATCATCTCAAGAGATCTCATTTTCTCATGAGCTCTCATTATCTCATGAGATCTCATTATCTCATGAGATCTCATTATCTCATGATATCTCCAAAATTTACAATAACTCTTGTTGTAAATATTTTTCACAAAAAATAATTCACAATTATCTTGTGAGAAATTTCAATCAAGCCATTGAAATTATGTGAATCTCATTCACATCCCAAAAAAATGTAAATTATATTTTTAATTAATCGTACAATGTGAATCTAATTCACATCATTAATTAACTAACAAATATAAATCACAATATGCTCTCTTTAATATATTATAAATCACATTTATAATATACCTGAATAATATGGATAATGTTATCTACATTATTCTTATCCGGGATAATTAAATCACATTTAATCATCTCGGATCTCTTTTCTCATGTGCCCAAATAACATGAATCACATTCACATTATTCATATCTTTTATAACTAAATCACATTTAATTATCTCAGATATCTCTCCTAATAGTATGAATCAAATCCATATTATGATAAATAAATCACATTTAATTATTTACTTTCTCAATGCTCGGATACATATATCAACAATGAAATTATCCATGAACTCTTTCAAGGATAATGCGCTTTCTCCGCAGATACTTGGAGACAAGGACATGGCGATTGTATTATTCCATGTATACTGACTTGGATATTGAGATCACATCTCAAATCTAGGTCTTGCGGACCTCCCATAGATGCTTGATTAAATCAAGACCGCAAATCTAATCTTCTCATTACATCTAAATCATATTTAGATCAATGTCCACCATTTGGACTAAGATCAAATTACTTCTCTGTGAGAGGAGTCACTAAATCCAGACTTGTTTCATCACTCCCTCCAGATTGGAAGCGTCATGGTTATACAATCTTTTGTGATCACATCACCCTCAGGTATTCCTAATACCTATACATCCTGCATATTGGAAGACGTAGAACAATCCGAAGTTTTAGATCTCTTTTAGACTGTCTCCTTCAGGTTTTTGTCATTAAGTTTCTCATTTGGCTATTGGGAGTTGGTATCGATCATATACTTTCTAAAAGCATATATCATACCTAGGTGTTGATCACATACTTTCCAAAAGTATATACAAAACTTACAATTCAATCAAGCTACCAAAGTGAGATGACCGTGCACGGAATTTGATTCTTCCCAACATCTCATGAGTGAGCTCATGTCTTCCGGTTCAGTAATGAACCTGTATGATCCCTTTGAAAGATCGTATTACTCATATGCCCTTATAATCACACTAGCGTGCTGGTGTATAGACCTTGATTAGGTCATCAACCTATTGGTCTGCCAAATGCACATACTCAGACATCTAGTAACACATCTGTCTCTGGTCAGAGGATGCATACCTATATCATGACAGTTTATGACATGGGGCTTTGGTTATCTCGATTTTGTTAAGTCAACTCTTTGGCCTAACTAATCTAACTCCTCCGAATCTCTATTCCCTTGCAGAGGACCTGCATCAAGAGGTCGGACAGATATCATCCAAGTGAGAAAGGATTGTCATCTCCTACTCAGGCTGGAGATTATCTCTTAACAATCATTTGACAGTACTTTATGAGTCCTCAATCTAACTCTTTAGATATTCATCCAAGCATAAGCCTCTATGATTCAATAATTGAATCAACAGCTGTATGATCATTAAGATGGCCATGGTACATAACCCTAATTGTACTAAGGGACCTATTATGTAAATTAGTTAGTCTTCATTTCAGATTAGGGAATGTTATTTGCAATAACCTTTATTGCATAATGGCTCGCCATGGGCTCGCATTTCCAACAATCTCCCACTAGCTCAAAGAGCCATTAATGTGCTAATAATTTAAACCTGCACTCACTCATGTGACAATCATAGGCTATTTAGAAAAATAGCTTGGTAAGCTAATCAGTCACTCTGTTCCTGAGAGACTATGCCAAGTCCTTTTGCGGTACTTTCATATCTCCTAGTAACAGTGCTCACATCCAATGCGAATGTTGCATCTTATGCAACTAATATTCAATCTTGTTAGTTTTAGTGTCCTTCGACACCACATTTCAATAATTATTATAACTAGTACATCCATAATCCTTATCAGAATATCCTTCTTCCTGGAGATCTCTATCTCCTAAGGTATGTATAGTTAAGAACTTTTAGATCACTATCTATAAAGTCTTAAGTTCTTGAAGATAAGACTTAGAGATCACTATATCTAAAGTCTTGTCATCTATGAAGATATTATTATTACTGCAATTAAGTGTTTTATCACCATAGTATGATTAGTAACAGTTTACCACTCCCACTGCATGGCTGACATCTGTCTTTTGTACATATTTAGCATACACTCGGCTTTTTGCAATCGATGCATAAGGGCAAGTAGTTCTAGCATTCACTTCCTCAACTCTTTGAGATGCTATCCCTTTAGATAGGTCAATACCATATCTTAAGGGAAGGAAGCCTTTCTTAGAATTTTCCAAAAAATAGAATATATCAAAGGTGTACCACTAATGCGACAGTTCCAATGCCCTCTTCTCTTTGCTTCTGAACACTTTCGGAACTAAGATCTTAAGAGGTTTCCTTGAGATTATGTCCCAAGGTATGGAATTAGCCAGTCTATAAAAACACTTATTATTATCCTTATATCATTCCAAATGATTATGATATCATCTGCATTTAGCACGTTGAACACAATGTCACTCCCACTAAGCTTCATATGGTACATCAAGATTCTATCTGAACTTATAACATTTATAATTTCAGCAAATCTTATGTTCCAACTACAAGAAGCTTATTCGAGTCTATAGATTGATATCCTTAGCTTGTACACCTTGTATTCCTCATCCATGAAGCCATGGGGCTACTTCATATGAATATCCTCGAAGAGGTATTCATAGAGGAATGCAAAAATGACTTCCATCTCAAAGATGTCAAAATCAAGTTGTGTAGCTATAGTTAGCAATAATCTGTTGAGTTTAAGCATGGTCACTGAAAAGGCGATCTCATTGCAAGCAATGTCTTCTCTTCGGTTTGTATCTTATGGATATGAGTTGTGCTTTGAAGGTGTGTAACTTCTCATCAGGTTCCCTATTTCTCTTGAAGATCCATTTACACCTTAACATGTCTTAGCCATATATGTGGATCCTCGAGGGACCATATACAACACTTGTATATGAAGTCTACAGACTTTATTGCTAAAATCCATCTTTCCATGTCATGGTCTTTAGAAGCTTCATCGTATGAAGTAAGATCATTTAACTGACACATGGAATCCATTCTCAAACTCATTTGAAGAGGTATTAGTGTTTTATTTTAATTGTCCTTTTAGTTTCCAATTTCAGGAGCCTCATTATCTTCTCAAGATTCAATGAGTTCCTTCACTTCATTTTTATTTTGATTCTCAAGAGTCTCATCCTCTAAGAATCATATCCTTAGAGATGAGATCTTTTAAGAATCTTAAGGTCATAAAGTAAGTATACAATACAATCCTTTATTTTCCCAACTAAGTGGCACTCTCTTATGCTAGATTCCATCTTACTTACATCCATGACAAAGTTATGGAACAAGCAACATTTAATCCTCAAGTGTCCAACACTAGGCTAGGCTCTAAACCATAGCTTATGAGGATGCAGATTTAGATATGCATGGAATCACATTAAGGATATATTGTAGTCATATATACCTTGGAAACAAAGAGGTAATTATGCTAATATTCATCATTGACCAAATCATGTCACACATGATCTTATTGTATCTCTCTACAACTCCATTGAGTTTAGGTGTATTAGGAGGATTGAGATAGGAATGATATTCAATTCTCTATAAGGTATTCATTGAATTCATTTAATAGGTATAATCTACCTTGATTAGATAAAATTTATTTCATCTTTCTTCAAACTTTGGTTCTGAACCAAAATTGTGAAATCTTTGAATATTTCAAAGGTCTCTAAAATGAAGGGAAGAAATCTCATATCACAATTAATCATCAAATGAAATCACATCTCATCAATGTTTATTATGATACAGATGATCCACATACATCAATATGTATGAGATCTTGAATACCTTGGCATCTAACACCATTCCCAGAGAAGGGTGTATTGGACAATTTTTACTTTGAATACAATATTCACAAGCATGTAAGATTTGAAATTCTAGACATTCTAAAGTTAATCTCTTACTAGTTTATTGATCTCATCAACAGACATATGTCCGAGGTTTGATGCCAAATCATTGTCAAATGATATTCCTCCTCCTATTGATCTTATAAGGTTTAATTTTCAGTATTAGAAATGTTAATGAACCATTCATTAATTTTCTATTTAGTAGTCCTCCAGATATCAGAATACTATCTGAAATATATCCATCATAACTCTTTATGATAGGTCTATTCCAGAATTCATGTTTATTTCCAACATTTAGAAATAAACAATGAGTGTATTCTGATATCTGGGTCATATAGACATTCTCTAATACTTAGGTCTCTCCCACTAAAAATATGAAGTCTATATATCCAGTAAAGATTGTTGCAATCATTGCATCAATATCCATGGATGACTATTAAACTTTAAGATCAAATTTTCCAGTCTTCTAAAACATATGCAACCCATTGCAAGTGTTATTAGAAGAATGTGTTACAATGATTATACTTTTAATCTTATCTGATAAGAAAGTCAATTTTAATGATTAAATGTAGATTATTCCGATGCACTATCCGAGTCCTTCTCTAAGGATCCTAGATAGACTAGATAGTCACATTATCAACACATTGGCTTATTGCAGTATTGGCATTCATCCAACTCTTTAGATGTCATATGGAAGTTACAGAAGTACAATCAACTCTTCGACTTTCTTTCTTGCTTGGGTCCAACCCATGCTTCCACTGCATTCCTCTCATCTATAAACAACCATTGCTTAGGACAAAGGATCTCTTATGTTGAATTCAAAAGCCTTAAATATAAGAGTATTTCAACATTTATACATGTTTCATTCAATTCATACAATATGAATATTATGAAGCTTCATGAATGACTAGAGTATACATAGTAGAATGGTGACATTCATCGTATCTACATCCATCTAAACTCTTAAAACATTGGTTCAGGTAGGTACTCAAATATTTTGAGTACATCATCTCTTATAGAGCCACCATTCTGCATGATGCAGAGAACCACGCCATTCATGATAAAATGTCAAGGGCACATATGTATGCCAGAAACATCTTCTTAGATTTTAAAAGGATTGTTTGACAATTACGACCATCATCGACATGCCACTTCCAAAGTACATTCAATGAGAGATCAAGACTATAGAGACATACAAACCCTAGGGTTGTAGTCTTATTATCTATTTAATTATCATTCCTCATTATTATGAGGAAACTTGCACATTGCAACCACATACATTATGTGTCCAACTGCAAGTACAATATCTTGATCACTGATCCAATCCATGATATTTTACTGGTTACTATTGAGTATAGTACCGAGTGAGTTTAATGAGGATTATCTGAAATAAGAAATTTGCATATAAATATATAAATATATATTATATTTTGATTTAGGAATTTTTATATCAAAGTTTTCTTGTCTTTGTCAACACTGAAAGTTCATTCCCTGAATCACTTTCAATGTAAGAGATATACTTACCATTATATCTCGGCAAGATCTGGGATCGCCTTTCTTATCTTTGTCACATCCCAATAATATGAGAAATTGTAACTGTGATAAAAAGAAGCGGGAACACATTCCGCCTTGCAAGTCCAACTTGCATTCCCAATTCAGTCTTTAACACCCGGGCCCACCACCCCTAAGGTGATGTTGACCCGTCATTAATTGAACCAACCATCAACAAGATTAGAACTTGCTATGCGCAATCCAATATCGCCCCAATAATATGAGGAGCCGATATTGGGGTCACTACGCATATGGCCTTACTCTTTCGAGAAGCAAAGAGACCGATCCAAATGTGCTTGTATGCAGGAGCTGTCACTTCGTACAGGTGTCTCCTACATACAATCCCTGGCGACAGAAACCTTCGCCTTGACAGAAGACAATGGATATCACTTATGTGATACTCCACCTGTATTCAAATTCTAATTAATCATTATGAATCATATTTATTATGATTAATTCTTCGAAGGGAAATAACAACTCTATTTATAATAGAGTATTTTAGTTTTAATTTGATTCCAATTAATCTAATCATATTAAATTAATGATCCAATTAACATCCAACAAACATTTTTTTAGTTGCTACTTGAAATATGGTATTATCTAAAAAATACGCATTATTTCATATTTTAATAATTAGAAAAATACATCATGATCTCAGAAGCATTATCCATCCCCTATTCGCTATCATGGCCAGTACCGACGGGAGTGGGATAGATTGCACACGGTACAACCTGCTACCCCAACGCTCCCCAACTAGACACCATATCCGCCTCGAGAAAAGATAATGCAAGTCAATCACTTTGTACTTGAGATGATAATTGGTTCTTCAAATGAAGATATTCCATATAATAATAATAAAAACCATTTTGATTAACATTATGAGGAGTTTTACTAAACAAATCCCCAATCCTATTAAAGCAACTTGTTTGTTGGAAAGTGTTTGATGTAACCAATTGTGATCTAGATCATATCTAATCAAGTTTGGTTAAGGAAATGATTTCAAAAATATTTATCAATAATTATCTCAAGAAAATAACCATTAATTTCTATAAAAATTAAATGACAATAACAAGGTTCTTGATTAAGTATGCAATTTCCAGCAGTGACCCAAACATACTAAAATTAACATATCTCACTCAGTTTGAATCTAAATCATGCAAATGCAGTTTATAATGTTTGATAATTCAATTTAAAACAGAACTAAATTGATAATCATGCATTTCTAGGCATGCCAGAATAGTAATTAACAATTTAATTACGTCATGATTCACCATCCCTGAAACAGTGAATATAAGTTCATTAAAATGATCATATCTTGAGTTATCGGATTCAAAATCACGCAAACTCAAATCCTACAGTTTCCTTAATTAATGTGGAACACTATCAAATTGAAAATTTCGTGTTTAAACATTTCTAAGTTGGCTGAAATTCATCACAAAATAGGGCTGCGAAAATTGAAATGCGATAAAACTTTCATGAACCCTACCGAAACCAAATCTTCTTAGGTTTATGAATCGAATCCAAAACCTCCAACCTGGCTCTGATACCACTTGAAGGATATGGAGAGATCCTCAAGCGCAGCATGGAAGCGTGTGGGTCACATTGAATGCGATCGGGAGTGACTAGTCGCAGTAGTTGCTCGAAGCGGCAGAATTTAAAATTTTAATGTGATCAAACCAATGATCCGAGAATAGTTATTAGATAATTTCATCTAAACCACAATAAGTATAAGGTTTAACTCTTGAAGCATGGTTGACCACAATAGGTATAAGATTTAACTCTTGAAGCATGGTTGCGATCGAGTCTCTAAACTAAGAGACCTCCTGTCTCAATTCTGATCCGACGGAGGAGACGCTTGCGAGCACGTTGATGAGACGCGTCCTTCTAGCAATCCAAGTTGATTATCCGAGCAGCGAATCTCCTAATCTTGTCACATGAGATCCAACATCTTATTCACGAGCGAGGCACATCGAAGGAGATGGAGATCCAGGAATAGATGATCCAGCAGCATAACAACAATGCTGCAGCGATGACGACTCTCACAAGGACTCCATCGTGGACGACCACTATGAGAGAGAGAGAGGCTTGGCGTGTGGAGAAAGAGAGAGGGAGAGAGAGCATTCGTTAATTGTTGTAAACATGTGACTCGAAGAGCAAGGGGTGCCTGTTCTTATAAAGGATTTTGGGAGTCCATGGATCTCAATACATTGACAACACACAATCAATAGTTGAGATTATTTATGTTTCTTTCAATGGCTAAGACGTTGTTGTAAAAACACAACAACAATTGATTTAATTTGAATTAATTTATATTGATAAATCAACATAATTAATCCCAATTTAAATCACTTTGACTAGTATTGGATATAATGAGAAGACTGACCACATCCCCTAAATAATGGGGACGACTAGCAATCATCTCATGAGATCTCATTATCTCATGAGATCTCATTATCTCATGATATCTCCAAGATTTACAACAACTCTTGTTGTAAATATTTTTCACAAAAAATAATTCACAATTATGTTGTGAAAAATTTCAACCAAGCCATTGGAATTATGTGAATCTCATTCACATCCCAGAATAAAATGTAAATTATATATTCAATTAATCATCCAATGTGAATCCAATTCACATCAATAATTAATTAACAAATATAAATCACAATATACTCTCTTTAATATATTATAAATTACATTTATAGTATACTTGAATAATATAGATAGCGCTATCCAAATTATTCTTATCTAAGATATTTAAATCACATTTAATCATCTTGAATCTCTTTTCTCATGTGCCCAAATAACATGAATCACATTCACATTATTCATATTTTTGATAACTTAATCATATTTAATTATCTCTGATAACTCTCCTAATAATACGAATCAAATCCATATTATGATATATAAATCACATTTAATTATCCACTTTCTCAATGCTCGGATACATATATCAACAATGAAATTATCCATGAACTCTTTCAAGGATAATGCGCTTTCTCCGCGGATACTTGGAGATAAGGACATCACGAATGTATTATTCCACGTATAGTGACTTGGACAATGAGATCACATCTCAAATCCAGATCTTAGAGACCTCCCATAAATGCTTGATTAAATCAAGACCGTAAATCAAATCTTCTCATTACATCTGAATCACATTCTGATCAATGTCCATCATTTGGACTAAGATCAAATTAGTTCTCTATGAGAGAAGTCACTAAAATCCAGACCTGTTTTATCACTCCCTCATAATAGAAGCGTCATTGTTATACAATCGTTTATGATCACATCTGCCTCAGGTATTCCTAATATCTGTACATCCTACATACTGAAAGACTCATAACAAACCCGAAGTTTTATATCTCTTTTAGACTGTCTCCTTCAGGGTTTTATCATTAAGTTTCTTATTTGTCTGTTGGTAGTTGGTATCGATCATATACTTTCCAAAAGCATATACCATACCCAGGTGTTGATCATATACTTTGCAAAAGTATATATCAAACATACAAATTCAGTCAAGCTTCCAAAGCGAGATGACCGTACACGAAATTTGATTCTTCTCAATATCTCATGAGTGAGCTCATGTCTTCAGGTTCAATAATGAACCTGCATGATCCCTTTGAGAGATTGTATTACTTATATGCCCTTATAAGCACACCAGTGTGCCAATGTATAGACCTTGATTAGGTCATCAACCTATTGGTCTTCCAAATGTACATACTCAGAAATATAGTAACACAACTGTCTCTGGTCAGAGGATGCGTACCTATATCGTGACAACATACGACATAGGACTTTGTTATCTCGATCTCGTTAACTCAACTCTTTGACCTAACTAATATGACACCTCCTAATCTCTATTCCCATGTAGAGGACCTGCATCAAGATGTCTGTCAGATATCATCAGCCAAGTGAGAAAGGGTTGCCATCTCCTACTCAGGCTGGAGATCGTCTCTTAACAATCATTTGACGATACTTGATGAGTCCTCAATCTAACTCTTTAGATATTCATACAAGCACCAACCTCTATGATTCAATAATTGAATCAACAATTGTGTGATCATTAAGATGGCCATGGTACATAACCCTTATTATACTAAGGCACCTATTATGCAAATTAGTTATTCTTCATTTCAGATTAGGGAATGATATTTGCAATAACATTTATTGCATAATGGCTCGCCGTGTTTTCACATGTCCAACTTGTACCTCACGTACGAGCCAACTATGCATCTCATTTTCAACTGGACTATAGGTATCTACCATCGGTCTATCTATTCCACCTGCCTCAATCACCTGTCCCATCCTAGCCATAATCTCTGCATTTAGCAGCTCGGCTCTTGCTAAATGTGCAAGGACTTGATGCATAGGATCATCTCTGTGTTCCTCTTCGTTTTGGTTTTTCTTAGTCATCTTGGTCTCGGGTTTATCCTCTTCACCTGAATAAATAATGTGGTCTAGGTTAGAGGACGTAGTAATGAAGACATTCTTACCGAGGCGAAGGTCTTCCTTTGTGAGATGAGAGGAGAGAAAAGGGATGGTTTGAGGGTGACCATCCCGAGAGAGAGAGATCCCAAACTCAAAAGGGTCATGAGTTCAGGTTGGCCCAAGTTGTGCTCGGGACGATGAAGACGCACTTTGTGAGGGGTTCAATGAGAGATTTGCGAAGCTGCAGTAAATATCCCCCTGTCAGTCATATTTACTGGCAAAAAGAATCGGAAGCACAAGTGTAAAGATAGGATTTAACTCCTACATAAAGAAAGCAATTGAATCCCAAAACCATGAGTTCACACTCAACACAGTGAAGGAACCAAAGCAGAGTCAGATTAATCTGGTTGATTTTAAGTGTGATTTTCAAGCAAATAGCAAGGATTACATGGCCTAAAGGGAAGTCGGCTCAAATCTGGATGCATCTTCCCTGTTTAACCTGCCGCCTAAGATACCAATGCTCTTCCTTTCTTTGCTCCTATAATCAGCTGAGAAGTTCAAGGACCTGCCCCTATCTACCTACCTAATTAGGCGGAGGCTGACAAGGATTTTAACTTCACCTCAGAGGGTTACTAGCAACTTGTCGGGGTGTACCTTTCCTTCACCCCTATCTACCTGCCGAAACAGGCAGAGACTACTTGGCGCTGGTAAGTTGAACCTATAGAAGTTCAGCTTGTGATATTTGTTAGGATATGGGTACATGATATGGAAGGCGTGGATTTTGGCTCTACCTTCTGGTGTGTAGACACACTCTATACCCTCACTCAGCTTAAAATCAAGGTCGGGGTTATTCTCCCGCAAACATACTTTCCAATTTTATGTTGATTTTTTGGTCAATTTGTTTAGCAGTGCAGATTTTAGGTTATATGACCACTTGATTAGTCCAACACACAAGGCACGCCTATCGTCCAGTCTCAATTTTCTTTAATCCTAAGATTTAGAAAAACAAGGGAGAAGGAGTCGAGAAAAGCCGATGCACGATACAACGATGATGTATGCCAAGTTAAAGACTTATAATGATCCTCACGCTCTACATGCATGATGCAAAACAGAACTGAAATTCTTTGCTAAATGAATGCAATCGATGAAAAGCCCTCCTAGACAAGCAGTTCTATTAGTGAGTGAAGAACAAGTTAAATTTGGCTAAGTTCTGCAGTCTAAGTATGCCTTTTAATGGTAAAGTGTGGTCCTAGATATTACAAGCACAAACAATCCTAAGAAAGCTCTAAGAGCTGCGAGTGCAGGTCGTATCCTACATCAATCAACCACACAATATAAAGGCTCTTTTTATTATTCAATTATATGCGCAAAAACCCAAACGGGAACCGTTGTAAATGCAGACACTTTTTTTACAAATTCTCTCAAAACCACTCAGTTCAAATCGATGCTGGTTCTTCGGCTCGCCCAACGAATCGCTTTCGATACCTCGTGTTCCTCGCACAAAAATAAATAATGGTCAGAGAGAAAAACGCAAAAAACACAAATAAGAAAAATACTTGAAAAATAGAGAAATATTCACAAGAAATACAGGAATTAGACTATCCGAGGATGAAAAACCTAAATCTAAATGTTCTGAAAATTAATCTAAGCCATGCCTCCCCGGCAATGACGCCATTTGAAATACCCGAATTTTATCCTTTTAATTATGTAGAACTAGTGATTTTGTTTCAGTCGAATAAATTCGAGTCAATCAAAAACCAATTTAATTAATTTATCAATTAAACACAAATGACAATTTTTATTTTACTTGGACAAGCCCAAGGTTGAAATAAGGGAGATAACTTTCTCCTTCGATTAAATTAAAGTCGATCTTGAGGCTAGGTTTTCAGGAGAATATTTTTATGGTTTTTTATGAAATTAAAAATGCAATGTAATACTAGATTAGTTTAAGGATAAAAAATGTATTTTTCAATCAATTCAAGTCCAACAATTATGAAACTTGGCCAGAATGTTAAATGCAATGAAATTGAGCTATTGCATTTTTTTTTGAATTTTTTGACTCAATATGAATTAATTACGAATTAAACATGAATGCAGGGTGATTTACGCAAATTTAATTTTAATAAATACCTAACAGCAATATTTTTTAGAAATCAATTTATCATGTATAGGTCTATGTGAGAAATAAACAAAACAATTTTTAATTCCTCAAAATACTAATTGAGGAATTAAATAAAAATAAATTACAAAAATCACTAATTAATTTATTCAGACATCGTTATGTGTGCAAAGGTGATGTATTTTTTGCACAATGTAGAAAACACTAAAATTTATTTATTATGAATTTTCGAGAATTTTTGAAGCAATGGATAACTTAATATTAATTAAAGTTCACACAGAGTGCAAAATACTCTAGGTTTAACCAAAATAATTATATTAAATAATTTATGGCTCACAAAAAATCAATCAAGTATCCATAATGTTCAGCGTAAGTGGTTTTACAATGAGCAATTTTTACATATGATAAAATGATTGAGATGAACTTTAAATAAACAAGGGGACACATGGGTATGGATGCAATACGAAACAAAATTGATTAAAAATAAATAAGCTGACAGGACTAAATTGCAATTATGTATACTTAGGAGGGTATGGATGCAAATGACCCAGTGCGTGCCTTGCACGTGACTTCAGTTAGACAAGAGCTTTATGCATAAACATCCCCCAAATGCACGTGATGTACACATGTGCTCTGGCTGGTGGAGACTTCTACAGAATACTCTGGCAATCGGAGGGGTTGGCTGCAATTACCCTATTCCTCGCGTGCTAGGCACGTGAGGTGGGTTTGAAGTCTGGACGGTTCCTTCCTCCCTCCTGTTTAACAGACCCAATGGAGGCGAGAGCTTGTGGGCCACAAAGGGTGGCTGGTGTCTCCAGGTTGACGGCGGAGAAAAGCGGTGCGCGTAAGCTACTGTGGCTAGTAGCCTTCTAGGGGGCGCAACCATGGACAGAGGTCGGCGGCCTATCGGAGAATAACTGGAGCAGGAGGCACGTACGGGCGGAGTGAGGAGGCGGCGGGATGGAGGGTGAGATGCAGCCACAAGTGGAGAGGTGGCTGGATTGGAGCACGACCGCCGCTCGCGTTGAGAAGAGGTGCGTGGCTAACGACCGTGCGGTGAGGAGGCAGTGGCATGGGAATCGGAGGTGGTTGGTTGGAAGGCATTGGGGGAGCTCCGCTCGCAGATGGCTGATGTCGGGGTAGCCAACGCTAGATCTGGCAAAGGGTCGTTGGAGGTCGATGCGGGGGTGCGAAGGCAGCAACGGGCGGACGAAAGATGAAACAGGGGAGGTTCCCCTGTGAATAGGGGAACTCCAACAATTTCTTTATCGTGATGAAAATTTTATTTAATTGATTAAAGAAATATTCTCAAAAAATTAAACAAAAATCATGGTAGATTCGTAGCATGTGATTTATCCGTGGAATGAACTCTGATTGGTGATTTGAAGCATATCGGGGGAAGGATTTAGGAGAAAAGAAATGAAGAAGAAGAGGGAGGAAGAGGATAATGAAGGAAGAAGAAGAAAAAGAACGAAGAAGATTACCTGTAGTGGCAGTGGAACTTGCCTGGGAGTCGAGCTCTAGTGACCGCTCAACACTGTGCCAACGGTGGAGCTTGACGAGCTTCCAGAGCTCGCAACAATGAAGTATACCCTCATTGGATCTCATCGGAGTAGAGCACGGTCGACGCTCAACGAAAGACTCTCTCCCTTGCTATCACCAAGAAAAAGGCGGAGCTTAGTGCTTTCGTGCTTGGAATGGCGGATGATGATGAGTGAGCACAGTGGGGGCTTTTTATAGGTGGTTAGCGCATGAAACATGAGGTGTGGGTGCGGCTATTGCGTGCGTCGCGCGACGCGAGCAGGTGCGGGAGAGGGAGAGAGTGTGAGGTGGTTGCACGCATGCGCTGCATGGCGCAGGGTATGAGATGGGTGATTGTGAGGACCGTCGCGGGAAGCAGTGAGGATAGTTATGCGGAGGACGTAGGAGATGTGTAAGGTTACGTGCCAGGCATGCGACCTGGAGGAGAGAGAAGGCACCGCGTGGCGCGCCCGGGAGCAGCCACGTGGCGTTTAATTAATTAATTAAAATAATAATAATAATAAATTAAAATAAATGAAAGTAAATTAATTTAAATAATTAAAATAAAGTAAAAAAAGTAAAAATAATAAAAATGGGTGACATGTGGCAACTCCAGGAGCGGCCACGTGTCGCTCCTAGAAAATTCAAAAATTAAATGTAAAGAAAAATAAAAAAGAAATAACAAAATAGGTTAAATCAAAAAGTGGTCAACATAAAAGTTGCTCGTCTCAACGAGATCTACAACTTTTGTGAAGGGACGAAAATCAAATGAAATCATCTGTACAAAGTGTATTTTTGGGTGGTACCTTATAGATATAAAATAAGGAATTTTTATCTTTTACATTTTTTTCATTTTAAATAAGAGAAAAATCAAATTAAAAATAGAGAAAATATGAAAGGAATATTTACAATTTAATCTAATTTTTGGATTTTAATAATTAAGAAATTGAAAGGATAAAATACACGGACATTTTGTTCAATATGTACAATATACAATAGGTGCCCAAAACGCAAGTTTCACATACGATCTCCGATTTTAATGAAATTGGTCTTGTTTTGAATGTCTTTGAATGCATTTTACTTTAAAGTGAGTAGACCTAAATCAGACACTGTATGACAGAGATATGCGCATTTTAAGGCTCCTAGTTTCAGACTTGGACTCGGGTTTTATTGGTCAATTTTACAAGTTAGAATTTTTTTTGATATTTTTCTTAAATTAGTGTTAGCAATATATACACTATAAAGTTAATTTTATTGTTTTTGAGTTAGTACAAAACAGATACCAATATGGTATTTACATGTGTTTTTTACAAGTGAATTAGGCTTCTTATTTAATTCAAATATGAATGCTAAAATGCAGATTTTATTTATGCATGCATGAATGGTAATTATGCAATATAAGTGGAAATATGCAACTAATTGCTCGGGAACAAATCTCTATTTTAAACTTTTAGAGTGATGGATCACATATTCATCAGGTTGCGCGCCTCCTTCCGATCTTTCTAGACCCTCTAGAATCCTATGAAGTCCCTCCTTCGCTTCCTATGCTTGGCAACTCGTCCCTCGCGCCACCCAAGACCCCTAGCCACCTTCATTGAAGTGACAACCTTTGGAGGAGAAACTTAGAAACCTATGGAGATGCCTAGAGGCTCGTAGCTCATTTCATGGCCGGAGATCCAATGCGAGTAGCCTCCCAGCCAGCAGTAGCTCGGTTGAGGCCAAGACCCTCGATCCATAGTTCCAATTCGTCGCTGCTTCCTTTCATTAGCTCCGACCACCGAGTCTGGAGCCTTGTCGAATCCACCTCTCTGCACAGATTTGCACCTCGACTCATCCTGCATCTTCCCACGCAACCTGTTCACCCTTAGGATCACCCATTATAGCAAGATTAAGGTCCAGACTTCCATCTCCCGCCTTCGTCGGAGGTCGAGCTTCAACCCTTGTCACTTCTCTTATCCCCATATGCAATAACATGGATCGGAGTGTCGCCTCGAGTCCCTCTACCCTCTACAGGTACTATCACACGTGAGAAGCACCCTTTGGACCTTCATCTGCTCTGGCGGAGTAGCTCTTGGAGGAGCTTCACCACCACACACATCCGGTCGTTGTCTCCCTCATTGGGCCCGCCACCGGACGCAGACCACTTCTACGACATTGTCGGACCCCTTGGAGACCTTATCAGAGCAACGGATCTGGTCCCTAGCTCTGTTGAAGTCTGCCTGGGCTGTGTTCTTGTAGACCTCCATTCCATCGTCAAATGAACACGCCTCTGCCAGATCACATCAGAGTTGCCTGACAGTTACAGCCTTTGAGTCGTTAGATCATAGCAGTAGCGCATTTGACATGCATGTCCACAATATTCTCCATAGACCGTTAGATACTACATGGCCTAGATCAAAGTGATACGTCAGCGCCTCCTCTCGCATGCGCCACGTGCCCCCCTTTGGGTATATTTTGTTTTTTGCCTCGCTCATTTTCATATTTAGCTTTAGTCCTTTAAATAAATTATGTAGTTAAAGACATTTGCAGTTTGGACGTTATGTTTTTAGTATTTGCATTTTAGTCCTTCAGATTTGGACACATGTGTCCCTAAATGCTTGTCTAGGATATTTGTAACTTCTCCCCCATACTTTTATATTGTATCAAAAGAAGTATGAAGTTTTTATAATTACTATTTGGTCCCTATGAGCCTGGATCACATGCTGTACATGTTATGATTGGACTAATTGCATATTTGTCCGCGTGCTTTATTTGATTGTTATCTGATTGTTCCTGAAACTAAAAATAATTACTATTTGGTCCCTTTGAACTGTATTTAACTCCTTGGCTTTGATTGGATATAATAAATAACAAACTAATTATAAAAATTGCCTAAAATTACAGTTAGCTCCTGCTAGTGTGTAGTTTTATTGTAATTTTTGTGGATTAATTTGCTTATGTTTAATATTTTTAAAAAAATCAAAAGCCACCAAAAAGAACCCTATTTGTGTTACAAAAATCATAAAAATTCAAAAAATGTTTTCAAAATACCACAAAAATTCCTGTGTTTATCTTTTATTGTGTTTTATTTTATTGTGTTTTAACTCCAATATGAAATGAGTATGAAAAATCCTTATAAAAACCCAAAAAATCACAAAACAACCAAAAATAAATAAAAATCATATAAAATCAAAGCAAAATATAAGAAATGTATTTTCAGTTCTTGTTTGTAGCTTTTTATTGCTACTTTATCATAAAAGTATCATCCAGGAGGGTTTGGGGCATTATAAGTTTTTTAAAATTGCAATTTGGTCCTAGCCGTGCACTTTTTTGCAATTTGTCATTGTTTGATATTTAAAAATTCACAAAAACATGTAAAAATCCTCTAAAAATTATCAAAAATATTTCAAAACCTATAAATCCCAAAAATATATTTATCTTATTTTTCTAGGCATTTTTTTTTATTTTGGAAAATCCAAAAAGAGTGTTGTGTTGATTTTGTTTAATTTTTGTGCTTTTTTGTTTCATTAAAAATTAAAAAATGCAAAATTTAAAATCACTAAAAATATTTTCTTTTTGAAATTTGACTACTTAGTTTTTAAATCATGCTCCTTGTGTTCGACCCTGGTGGCTATACCAGGTAAATAAAAATAGCAGGCCACTTACATTTGATTGCTGGATTTTCTTGAGTGGTTTTATTTTCTCGTTGACCAAGTCGAGTGATTTGGGTTACAACGACCATTGTTTTATTTTGATATTTAACCGTAGTCGCTAGGTTGCTTACAATGGGCCACCAAAGGCCGGATTGAAGTACCTTTTGTGTTGTCAGTCTCCCAAAGTGATGTCCTCCTGCCTCAAGCTTGTGGCAATAGGTGAGAATGCTATGGTTCTCCTCCTGAGAAATACACCGACACCAAACACTATCCCCCCTTCATGGTATAGGATGGGATCCTCCCAATGGTATGACGTGTCCTTCGCTAGAAAAGTCTCGCATCGTTGCCTGGTCCAACCTTGGGGAACTTTCTTGGCATCATGATAGTTTACAATGTCAACATACCATGGAAGAGAGGTGATAGCAAGAATCGCCTCATCTGGGAATGTCTCAATGATAGGTGTGGTAGTCTCAGAATCCTCAAGATTCTCTAATTGTGAAAAGTGATCTGCCAGCACATTCTTGACTCTAGGTTTATCCTTAATCTCAATATCAAACTCCTGGAGTAGAAGCATCCATCTAGTCAAGCAAGCCTCGGCATCCTTCTTGGACATTAAGTACTGGATGGTAGTGTGATCTATATAAATAGTCACTCTTGATCTGAGAATATAAGATCGAAACAAATCCAAAGCAAAGACTACACCTAGCATCTCCTTTTCTATAACTGTATAATTTTGCTAAGAAGCATCTAAAGTCCTGCTAGCATAGTGCATGGCAAATGGCAATCTATCACACCTATGTCCTAGCACAACCCATATGACAAAATCAGAAGCGTCTATCATGATCTTGAATGGGAGAGAGAAATCAGGTGGATGAATGATAGGAGACTGCACAACCAAATCCTTGAGAGTCTCAAATGATGATAGACACCTATCATCTACAATGAACTTAGTGTCTTTCATAAGAAGATCAATAAGCGGTCGGGAAATACGACTGAAGTCCTGAATGAACCGTCGGTAAAAACCGACATGCCCTATAAAATACCACAACTGCTTAAAATTGGACGGTGGATTGAGTTTCTTGATGATATCTACCTTGACCGGATCGAGCTCCATGCCACTGTTGGAGATGTATGACCAAGGACCGTCCCTTTAGTCATCATAAAATGACTCTTCTCCCAAAATAGAACAAGGTTGACTTCGATGCACCATCGAATCACACTCGATCTAGACAAGGAAGACAAGCATCAAACCCATCACCATGGATCAAAAAATCATCCATGAAGACCTTTAAATAGTCACCCACCATGTCCGAAAAGATGGAAATCATACACGTTTGGAATGTAAATAGGGCATTACATAATCCAAAGGTCATCTGTCTAAAAGAATACATCCCAAATGGAGAGGTGAATGTCATCTCATCCTGGTCTTCGTGAACAATGACCACATGATTATACATCGAGTACCCATCAAGAAAGCAATAATAACTCATATTAGCTAATCTCTCAATAATTTGATCAATGAATGGCAGCGTGAAGTGATCCTTCTTGGTGGCCTGATTCAATTATCTGTAGTCCACACAAACCCTCCAAGAAATAGGTACATGGGTAGCAATATCATTTCCAAACTCACTCACAACTATAGTGATACCCGTCTTCTTCGGAACCACATGTAATGGACTAACCCACTTGGAGTCAGAGATGGGGTAGATAAAATCGACTCTCCACCACTTAGATATCTCCTTTATGACCACATCTCGAAGAATCAGGTTCGGCATATGCTAGAATTCATACGAAGTCTTAGCATCATCCTCGAGATAGATATGGTGGGAGCACAAGACCAGACATATATATTGGAGATATACTACAGGCTAACTAATTGCCATGTGGTTCCTCTAAGAACCTACATCAAACGAGATTTTCGGTCATCAGTTGGAACCACTAAGATAATGTCTGGGAACATATCTGGCTTGCCCACATGGAATCTATACTTCATGCTTTGCGGTAAGGTCTTCAATTTCGGGCATGTGGGAGCTAGCAAATCTGGCCTTTGAAAAGTTTGAGTGAAGGCTACCAGGTCTGAATGGGAGAACTCTCGCTGCTCAACTGAACTCGAAAAAGATGGCCCTACTGATGTCTCTATTAACTGCACTGGCTTTATCTATGTCCTGGTTGCAGGCTCTGTAGACATCAAACACTATAAATACTCATTAAAATCCTGCCAGTCTAAATCTGTGTCTGAGTCTGAGGGATCTGAATCAAAATGGCATGAAATAAAATCAACCTCGCCACTAGAAACTAAATCGTCAATCTCTAAAATATATGCACCACAAGTGTGCTCTTCGATCTCTCATCAGCTAGCAACTATTAATCTGTTGAGTCCGTTGGTGTGACAAGAGATCGTGAAATCGGATCTGCCCAAACTACCTCATCATCTGTAATCACAAAATCACACGCGTGGCATATGTCTAGCTCTGTATCAATTGCCTACTCCGATCATCTTTATTTGTTTACTCTCGCCCTCAGCATGAAAGTATACCTTCCCACTATCGTGATCAGCCATGGCCTTTGTTGTAACCAAGGGAGGCCTAGTATGATGGGGGTATCGGTCACGCACTCAGACATCTCCATGTCCAACACAACGAAGTCCATGAGGAATTTGAGGCCTTGAATGGTGACAACCACTTCCTTTAGTAAACCCTTCAACGTCTTTATAGATCTATCTACAAACTGAAGTACTGGCATGCTCTGTTCGTAGAGGGACAAACTCAAAGCGGTCAAGTAAGGTTGCTGGAAGAAGGTCAATTGAAGGCCCGTTGTCTAATAGAATATGGTCGAACCGCTTCTCTAGAATGTGGCATCTGACATATGGAGCCCCTACATCTGATCTCTTGGCTGGCAACCAATTCTGAATAGTGAAGCATGTGGCATGGGTGAGCACGCGGATTTCTGCACTATGATTGTGCCTCTTCTTCCTACGAATATGGTCTTCTCTCTAAGGTTCTTCTGGAAGAGAGGGATGCGCTCTAATGCCTTTTGAAGAGTCAGCTAGATATAAAATATGTCTATCATCTGCTCGCTGAACTCTATCTGCTGTTTCTTTTTGGGATTTTCTATTTTTTGGCCCTTCCCTAAGCAGAGTGCTTGAGGGAAAGGGTTAGAGGGACCATCCTTAAGAGCTAGAGGGTAAGGAGTAGGAGAAGTTATCTGAGCATGCAAATGACTGGAATCCATATAATCATCATCAACCACAATAGATGGACCATGAGAAGATACATAAACCTTTCCTTCATTCATATTTTTATTTTTCAAAGTTTTGTCATTTTTTTGTGTTTTTCTAAAAATCATCCTCAAGTACAGAAGTAATAGTAAAAAACAACTGGAGTATTTGTACATAGACTCTTGGTGGCATCAACGCCATTGACAACATCTAAAGTTGCAGTATAAATAATGTGCTATGGTCCGTCATATGGAATACCGGTGGCATCAACACCATCATCTACAACATCTGGAGAAGGGACGACATCAACACCATCGACTGGATCAACCTCAAAATGGGTGGCATCAGCACCATCATCGGCATCAGCATCGCTCTCTCGCTCATCGGCCACTCTGGAGTTTATATGTGGATTTCGCCTAGATGAGTCATCGATGGCTAGCTTCCTACTACTCCTAAGCATTACAAAATCAACATCAAATAAATAATGCTTGTCATCAAGTATTGCACTAGGAGTGTCAGACTCTGTAGAGTGTACATGCTCAGATTTTCTCTTCAGATTATTCAGATTGGGCTCTATCTATGCAAGTAAGATGGCCTTGTCCTTGATCTCCCTCATATCTTGCCTGAATTCATCCATCTCTTGCTTGAAAGTGGTATGCTGCTCTGCATGCATATGGGTGAGATCCTCTAAAGCTAGGTTCTCATATGAGGGTGCATGAGAATCGGATGGGTTGCCTCTCTGAAAGTGATGAGGCTAACGATGCTGCTGCTAGTAAGAGTGAGAGGGAAGTTGGTGAAACTGAGAATGAGGCTGTTGCTGCCTCCACTATTGACCCTGGTACTAGGGTCGAGGAACAATGTGTTGGGAGTATTGGGGCTGTTGCTGCTGGGTACCCTACCCTAACTGTGTCGATGTCTGTTTTGGGGACTGAGTGTAGAAAAACATTATTTTCTTCTAGTGGTTTTTAACTTTGCAAATTTTTAAATTTTTGAAAATAAGGAAAATTGAAATAAAGAGGAAAAGTAAAAAACACCTCTTTTTGTATTTTTCAAATAGGCAAAATACATAGAAAATTCAAGTAAAAATATTTTTAACTTTTATAGGTTTTATATTATTTTTTGTATTTTTGAAGAAATTTTAAATGTTTTTGGAATTTTCTAAAAATAAAAAACTAGGAAAGTAAGCAAAAAGTGAACAATGAAGAGTATTTTACAAATATAAAATAATAAATCAACCCAAAACTTCTTATGTTAATTTTAATACAACTAGAGATAAATATATATATAGATAGGAATTGAAATCAGAATTTTTGGATTTTTGATGAATTTAAAATGATTTTTATAAGATTTTTGGTGTTTTACAAATTTTTAGGGTTTTACAAATATTTTCTAGCCAAATTTATAAAATTGCTAATATAGGAGAAAATACACCTACAACAATTTTTTGGAATTTTAAAACATTTTTTGAGTTTTTCTGATTTTTCTAAGGCAAACATGGACTTTTTGATGGGTTTTTGATTTGCTTTTATAAAAGAAAATGAAAGAAAAATGGCAAACTAAAATTACCACACAACAACGTGCTCGCAGGAGCTACAAGGTATTTTTGTGGATTTTAAAGCCACTTTAATATTTATTGCAATAAAGAAAAGAGCATAAAATTAAAATAGTGAACAAAGGGCATATTTGCAATTATTTAATTCCTTGGACCAAATAATAACATGTAATAGATGTGCGGGAGACCAAATGCAGATAATCCAGAGAGCTCATGCAACACACATGATTCAACATTCATATGGGCATAAGTGCAAATACAAAAACATTCTCTATTTCATTAAACAAATAAAGCACAGGGTGAAAGTTACAAATATTCCACAAAAGAGCATGCAGACACACGTGACTCAAACTTGGTTGGATAGGAATGCAAATAAAGAAACTACAAGGTCCTGACTGCAAATGTTTTTAACTACATATTACATTTATTGAACTAAAACAAAATAGCAGAAAATGCAGGGGTAAAAAGGAAATATATGCCTATTAGGTGTGTGTGGCATGTGGCGTCTCTAGTGGCTCTGATGTTCATCTGAGAAAGACCCGATGGTGCAGAACATGGTGTAGGCGTAAAATGCAGATGATTGTTAGTAACCAGATCTGACGGCTCAGATGGTAGGCGAGCATGCTTGTCATATCTATCGCTACTCTAATTGGACGTACAGCTTTGGGGCATGAATAAGCAGTCGCAATCAAATCTGGGAAGAGAGATCATTATCCGACGGATGTGAAAGGCTTTGGAAGAACACAAAGAAGGAGTATCTGGGTGAGCTTCAATCTGAATTATTCGGTGGTCCTTGGATCTGATCAGCTCGCTAAAGGTGTAGTGTGTCAACTGCAGTGCCCCGATGGAGTAAAGAATGATCGGATGAGTGACATGGAGGTGCAACATCTAGAGGTGCTCTATCATGCCTGTTGAGGTCTGAATCACCTCCTCGTAAGTACCTGGACATGCAAGAGTAAACTATGCTTGAGGGCAACCCCTCGGTAGGAGCTCTTGGTAGATGAAAATCAAAGAAGCGTAGTTGGATGAAGATTGACGTCCGACGAATGTGATGGATGGATGATGGGGCTTGATCTCTCTCCCATGAGCGAGGTTCAAGAAGATTAGGGTGTGTGCAAAGGATGAGGGTGAGATGTATGTCTATTGAACCATCTAGATGGATGAGATGAGGATCTGACCCAATGTCGGAACATATGAAATAGATGACGACGATGAACTGGAAATCGAATGAGTAAGGCAAAATGTGAAGTGAAGCGAGGGTACCTGAGTGTGCTACGATGATCAGCGGAATAAGACATATGTGGAGGCAAGATCTTGACCTCAATTCTGTTACGAAAGACAGAAGAGGCTTCTCGCAGCAGAGCTCTGGCCACGAAGTGAGCTATGTCCAACCCAGCTGCAGTCTGAGCTCCAAAAAGGTCTACCTGAGTCCTGTTACTACCCTAGAGACGTAGGTGGAGAAAGGGAGGCGAGAGCAACGAGATGCTACGTGATGAAGGCGGAAGGGACTACTTATAGGTGTCCTAGGTGTTCAAGAAAGATAGAAGAAGAGCACGCAACCCTAGGGAGATCCAAACTTACCTATGGATCTGCGAGGATCACGGATCCTAGGTGACAAAAACAGTATGCATTCCAAGGATAGAAGAGGCCGGATCTTTAAGGGAAAATATGGAGAAGTCAAGTCGAGCAAATCCTGTCCGGGTCTGATTCTAGAAAGGAGGGGTTGACCGGGGTAAACGAACACGGACCGACTAATCAGAAAAATTTATTTAAAAAAATCAAAGAGTAATGAATAAAAAATAATAATGGTATTAAAATAAAAAATGAATAAAATGAAAAATGTTTGTTATTTTTCAAATTACTTTTCTACGATTTTAATTATTTTTTAACAATAAATATGTATGGTGTATATAGTATATGATGTTATATACATGTATAATATAACTGTATTATATACATGTATTTTTTATTTTTATATTTTTACAAAAAATTATAGTTTCATTTTATATTTCAACTAGTTACAAATAATGTAAGCGGTATAAAAGAATTTTATTTGATTTTTATTGGTATTAAATATGTACATTGTATAGAACATACTTGTTTGGTAATTTGTACACTGAAGAGAGGATTTTATTTCTAATTTAACTTTTGCTTTATGAATTTTATTTCCATTTTATAAATATATAAAAGTGTCAAAAATACAAAATAGATACAAATTATTTACGTCAGAAATAAATAAATGGATATATACAAGTATATATGTTCTATGTTCGTACACGTTTTAATTTTTTACTTATTTTTATTATTTTTATTTATATTTATATTTTCTATTTTTATTAGTGAAATTGAATTATTTTGAGATTATTTTATTTAGAGATAAAGTGTATATATATGTAGGAAGAATAGTGATGAATATGTACAAGATAAGGATCTTATCTCTCCCTACTTTATTCCTTGTCGATCAGACCAATATTTGGCCTTCTCTCGGAGTTCAGGTCAGTCTGCATTTATTACATAAATACATACTTATTTTATTCTTTTTGTTTTCCTTTCCTTGTCTTCTTTATTCTTTTATTTTGGTCAAAAAGAATGTTAATTACACAATATTAACAAATGTATACATGCCGCTATGTTATTGTATTTGATATATATTTATACATATTTTACATAGGGAATTTGACTAAAAAAGTATGAAGGATGTGAATCATGGATTCATCATGCTTCCATATTGATAACTCCAAGATATCTATCTAAAGGGATGGATCCTCAAAGTGTTGAGGAGAAAAAAGTCATGGTTTGATGCCCCTACGCATCAACTGTAAGAAGATTAACATACGCCATGATGTGCACAAAGCCATATATCTACCATGCAGTGGTAGTGGTAAGCCGTTGCCAATCATGCTATGGAGAACAACACTAGAATGCAGTGAAGAACATCTTCAAGTATCTAAGACGGACACAAGATTACATCTAAGTATATGGAGATGGTGATCTCCAAGTCTTGGGATACACGGATTCTGGCTTCCAGTATAACATTTATGATCGAAAGTCGGCATCAGGATTTGTGTTCCTGTTGAAATGTGGTGATGTGACATGGAGAGGCAAGAAGAAAGACATTCAACAATAGAAGCTAAATACATTGCCGCATCGGATGCTGCAAAGGAGGCGGTGTGGTTGCACAAGTTCATCTCGATTCTTAGCGTAGTTTCCTCTAATACCCTCATTATGCTACTCTTCAATAAGACGGGAGCCATAGCTCAGGCGAAGGAACCCAAATGTAATTAAAAGTGTCAGCACATAAAAAGGAAATACCACATCATTCAGGAGATCCAAAATCACGATGACATCATCATCACCAAGGTGGTCTCTGCCGACAACGTTACTGATCAACTTTCAAACCTTTAGCACAAAAGATTTTCGACCAGCATGTAATGAGTATGGGTTTAAGTATTGTACCATAATGATTCTGACGGCTAGTAGGAGATTGTTAGCAATGTGAGACCATGGCGAACCATTCCTACAATAAATCTTATTGTAATGTTTGATATATTAATAAAAGTTATTTGTTTATCTACACTCCCTGTCTGAGATTAAATAAATGAATGCACTATAAGGTTCCTTAGTACAATTGGGGTTATGTACTATGGCCATCGTGATGATCATACAACTGTTGATTGAATTGTTGAATCAGGCTGATGCATGGATGGATATCTAAAGAGTTTGATTGAGGACTCATCAAGCACCATCAAATGATTGTTAAGAGATGATCTCCAGGTTGAGTAAGAGATGACAATCCTTTTTCATTTGGATGATATCTGACTGACTCTTGATGCAGTTCCTCTGCATATGAATATAGATTCGGAGGTGTCAGATAAGTTAGGTCAAAGAGTTGACTTAACAAGGTCTAGATAACAACGTCCTATGCTGTATGTTGGCGCGATATAGGCATGCATCCTCTGACCGGAGAAAGATGTATTACTATATGTCTAAGTATGTATATTTGGTGGATCGATAGGTTGATGGCCTAATCAATGTCGTTGTAAATACGTATGAATGATGGCCTAATCAATTTTGTGAATTAATTTACAACAAAAGTTGTTGTAAATATGTATGAAGGATTGTAGGAGTCAACACCGTCCATTTAATGGATGGTGGACGACCACCCTTTTGACTTGGTCACAAGTGTGGCCGTCCTCCCCTTTTTAGGAGGGTGGGCGACTTCCCTCCTAATCCTTATATGCTAATTAATTTAGTTCAAATTAAATTATATTAATCATTCAATATATTTAATTTAATATAAATTAATTATTGTTGTGTTTTTAAAACAAAATCATGGTTATTGAATAGAAACCCAAATCTCAACCATTGATTTTGTGTTTCACATGGATTGGAATCCATGGACTCCCAAAGTACTATAAAAAAGCGGCAACTCTAGATCTTCTAAAACATACAATAATTAAGTAATCTCTTTACCTCTTTCTCATACTACAGACACCATCTCTCTCTCTCTCTCTCATAGTGGCTGTCCACCTTGTTCCCTAGAGTTAATCGCCATCGTCGCCACGCCATCATGCCACCGCTTTGATCGCTCGCAGATCTTCATCTCCTTCGATGCGACTTGATCGTGAAAAAGACATCAGATCTCATATGACGAGATCAGGAGATTCAACACTTGAATCATAAACTCGGATTACGAGGAGTACACGTCTCATCAACGCGCTCACAAGCATCTCTTCTGTAGGATTGGACTTGAGACAGGAGATCTATTACTTTAGAGACTTGATCGCAACCATGCTTCAAGTGGTAATCCTACATCTTACATGTGGTGAGACGAAACGATCTAGGAAGTGTTGTTGGATAATGTAGTTTCGTCATTTATTTTTTTATATTCCGCTGCATCGGACAAAAAATCCATGGAAACATCCTCATCGGATTCCATGATCGTCGAGAATGGAGTCTAAAAATCTCCACATTAGAGAATTGAGTCTCTCCCATACAGGCTCAGAGAATGGGATCTCTACTCCAGAGTCTCTATGGATTACATGAAAATCCTATGCTACCCAGGTCAAATATGGGGACCTCACAACTGATGATCATATACACACGTGCATCAAACTAAAGACTCTAAAACAATTTAAACATGTAGAGTCTGACATGTGGTGTAGAATATGAATTGGAGACCAGCAAAACTCTACACATACTCCCCATTTCTCCCATACTAGTCGGAAAACAATGACATCAATCAAGTTAGGAGAAGACATGAAGTTGGGGGAAACCAATAAATAACATAAGTCATTATAAAAAATACGACTTTTCTTCTTGCTTCCCTTTTTTAATCTTTTTTTTTTAATTTTTTTGCCATCTCATTTTTTGAGTACGATTATTTTGTATGCATCCTTTTCTCAAACAAAATACCCCCCACCCTTTTTGGAAAAGCAACAGTTAAATTTGGGCCCAATTTTGCAAAATAAAAAATTTGCCTTGCTACTATTTAGGGATCCCATTGTAGGAACCCAAATCATGAACCTGCATTGCTAACAATGGGAGGTTCCCATATTGACATCGTCTGTTGAGGGCTTGGAGGTCAGAGGGGCAGCTATTCGAGGAGCATCGCCATGAGAATCTCGTTGATATGGATCCTCTCTATTTCATCAAAGAGGATAAGCTCGATGGATCTGTACACCCTTTGCATGATGGCCTCCACCTCCACTTCTAATGCCTACAGGTTGCAGGCTCTTGTGTGCAAGGAGGCCCCTCACCCGAGAATGTTGACACCATTGCCTAGAAGGGGGTCGATGTTGCTTCTGCTGAAAGGGGATGGTGTCAGTGGTTATGCTGCTTCTTGGATGAGAAAGATGTAACTTGTCGTACCTTCAAGAGTGGAAAAAGACACCGTCGCATGATGCTTGAGGTTGTGTGTTCCACCCTTTTCTTCCTTTTCTTCTTCTTCTTCTATTCAACTGTAGGGATGCGAAGCTTACATGTGCGACTATATTTGAAGTAGATGAACAAAAGGAGCATCGTAAGGATCCTTCCTCTTCCCCATTTCTTACGTGTAAAGATGCTTTATAGAGGGTTATGTAAAGATCATTTGCAAATGTTGATCCTCGTATATATTGGACTTTCGAGAAGATCTAGTGGTTACACCGGGATCAACTTGCGTCCTTGGGATTCTACTTCTTCACTAAAAAATATGGAGAATGATGTTAGGGTTGGAATCGCATGCCTAATTTTCATGTAAAATTAGGGTTCTAAACTTTGCACCATAGAAATTTCTTCCTTATTGGAATAATTCTCAGAATTAGCATTTCAAAATTGTAAAGAGGTTCTAGAGATTGCTAGTCAGATTATAGTTGTCATTGATGGTGGCTGCTCCGATCTTTAGAAACAAAATATATCGATCGAAATCAGAACTTATATCAGAACATATAATCCTAAAAAATTATGCATAAGTGTATAAGAAAAATACATAATTAGGTTTTCGTTAGAAACCATATAATTTGAACTAGAACAATGTTGAACAATAAATAATCAATCTTCAAGAATCGACCCACTCTAATACCATGTTATAAATCGATAATGCGGACATGTACTATCATAGAAATATAATAAACATAAAGAACATCAGGATTTTTACAAGGAACCCTACTCCCTATGGAGCGGGATGAAACCATAGGAGAACGCCTTAAAGAGTTGATGTTGTATTCAACTTTCTCTCTTTTGATATAGTGGGTGCATGGCTTCTTATATAGTCCCCACTGACTCTCCAACTCCCACAACCAATAAATGTGGGACTAAACCATTGGATGTGGTAATTGGACCTTAGGGGTATCCAATTACCCATCTTCCCATGATGCATATACTCCAACAAATTACATGTATTGGCCATAAAACTTTATTGAGAATTTAGCCCGATAATTATTGATGAAAATGATTATGAATATCTTTGTATCCAACCCACAATTGTATTTGTTGCATATAGATTTTGACATCCGCATTCATTTTGAAGTGGACGCAGATACAGATATTCCTTCGACATTTATGAATATTCACATTCATACATCCAAGCATGGAACAAACATGGATTGCGGATAGTTTGATGGAAAGATGAATTGTCTATCATAAAATTGGAGAAAGGCTTTTTACAATAAAATTTAACTTTTGTTAGAACTCTATCTAATCACTTTCAAACTTTATTAAATTTGTAAGTATAACATAGCATAAAATGAGATTCAAGCTCATTTATTTCTCACATTTTATCCACCTCTTTTTATAGATAAAATATTTTTTTCTTTTTTTAGTCATGATTTTTTTTTAAAAAAGTTTCCATATAGTTTTGCTGTAGGGTTGGATTTAGATGATTTAAATTAATAGATTTGTCTAAATGTAAAATTCACCATCGAAAATAATAACTTATCAAAATGTTGGCTTTCCACCATTGAAGTTTATTTTCAAACATCTCAAGGGGTTAAGGAAATGCCAAGGTAGTTTATAGGGAAGTTATCAAGTTTCCATCCTAAGATGTTGGTAGTTAAGGCATGCTTGGAATTCATGAAATTTAAAAAGTGGGTGCTTGATTTGTCATTGTTAACCCTGAGCTCGGAAATTTCAAGTTTGTCGTATTTTTTTAGAAATTCCAGCAAATGTTTTGAGGATATATTCAATACATTTAATGGTCCCCTTGTTGAATTTTAGGAAGATTGGGATGTCATCAACGAATAACATATTAGTGAAGATTAGAGTCAGTAATATTGGGGATTATAAAGACCGCGATTTGGTGAGATTTGATAAACTTTTGAAGCATTCCATACGAGATATAGATAGTGTTAATACAAATGAAATGTGAGAGCTGGTCTTGTTTCCATATGCTAGAAGAAGGTTTGAAGTAACCAGAGGAGGAATTGTAGATTTTCAAGGAAATAGCCATTGTTTTAAGGAAGGCAAACACCCACTTAGTGGACTTCCCCAAGCAATCGGTCATTTTCAAGGGGCTCTATTAATACAAGGCCAGTTGAATTGTTGAAGGCCTTTTTAATGTCAATCTTGATAACGATGACCTTGATTTTGCTCTAATTCCAACGAGTGATTATATCAATGTGACACAAAAGCATCAAATGCCCCATGACCATTTCAAAAAGCACATTGGGATGGAGGGATGATTTCTCAAGTTTTGGAGCCCATTATTAGCTGAGATTTTGGAGATTATTCTCATAGGAATATTAAGGAAGCTGATGTGCCTATACTTCTGTTTGTGGATCTCCTTTCTTGAAGAGCAGCGTTATTAATGAGTTTTTGATGGACTTAAGTTTCCTAAACTCAAAATCATCTCTGAACAACCTTTTGATCATGTTCATGAAATCTCCTTTATTACGCTCCACTATTTCATTATAAACTATTTGGACTTCTTCTTCATTGTTGGGGATACAACCATCGAATCCATGCGAAAACTAGGGAGACCTTCTTCTTCCTTGGTCGGGGCAACAATGTCTTTATAATATGTAAGTCCACAATACCAAAACTACATTATTAAATTTTACATCATTCACATTTGGAGCCGACTCCATGTAATCTAGAAATCTACCAATTCCATTGCTTTCTTGTGATTCTTCTTCCATATCATCTCAGTTCTTTTCTCCTTTGATATTTCAATCTCCAATTATCTTTTGCGATGTATCCATACAATACAATCCTTATCATTGAACAAGCTATGTCGCTCCACTAATAGAAAAAACTAAAACATATATAGTCATTTCTACATCTAGTTCGATGACATTCAGAGAAACAAGATATGCATTAAGGCACACACATGATATCATGATAATGATATCATACGACTTCACGATAAGAAGAGATTTTTTGCATTCCAAAAAGGATGCAAATCAAGTCAGAAAAGCACTGAAAACACACAGACAAGCATGAAATCAATGACACACATGTAATATCCATGTAAGGGACCTTTACAAGCAACATCATCTACTCGTGAAGTGATCAAATGTGGTCCATGGACTAGGGACCTCTACAACAATTACAATGCGATGCAAATATAAGCAACCCAATATGATGAAATGACACATATCATGTCTGTCATAAGAGAGATGCCTGAAGTATCCATCGATACATGCATAGGTGCAAGCGTTAGCTTCCTCTATTTAAAATGGAGATGATAATGACTATGTAGTGAAATAATAGATGAGATTATTATTATTATTACATCGTAGATATGGAGAAGCATTAGATTTTGTTTTCCTTTTGACATAGTGGGTGCATCCTCCCTTTCTTCTCCAGTCCATATGTTTTTAATAATGCATGGGCAAAATTCTTGGTGTGTCTTCTATTCAATCACTTGCCTTTTATCATGATGTAATTACCATCACTATTAGGTTTTCTAATTTGGAAATATAGGAAGTATACTTCATCTCTCTCTCTCTCTCTCCCTCTCTCTCCCCTCTCTCTCTCTCTCTCTCTTCATGATCCTATTCATCATCTCTCTTTACTTCAATGGGTTGTTGGATTGTCATCTAGGGCAACACTATTGCTGATGAAAGAAGATCCATAAACAAGAGCATGATAAATCATGTGTTCTAGCTAAAATTGAGCTTCATCCAAGATAAGAAACCTTGAATTAAACTTGTTCAGAATATATACATTCTACAACAAATGCCTACCTTATCTTATCCTTTGCAAAGAATACGTTCGTCTTACTTGACCATCTATCCTAGAGATGATGCTACACATAATCCCTCATGAATACCTAGTGCTGGTGACCCTAATTATTATATTTTCCCTTTTATTTTGTAGCTAAAAAGTAACGAGATCTATGAGTCCGTGCCCTCGTACCTGACGCCAACTCGCAAACAAGAAAGAAAGTGTTTCCTCAACCCCCTTCCTTATCTCACTCCTCTATTCCACCCTCGTTAAAAAACATCCAATTTCAATCATAAATATATTTGTTATCCTCAGAATTCAACATAATATTACTGAATAACACATCAATTCTAGTTCTATACACACTTTTATTATTATGTAATATATTTTGTTGGTTGAACTAAAAGAAGTGATTAGTGGTGCTGCAGTGTTTATGGGAAAAGTTTTGCCATTAATTCTTGTAGGCATGTTAGTCTTTGTTTTAGTCATAAAGCTTATTAGAGATATGCAATTGAGTAGTTACATCTCAAATAAAAATTGCGAGTCTTATGATTTCATTACCTCTAACAAATTATACTAAATTTCACAATTTTATCTTGAAATCCATTTAATTAAAAAAAATTTCAGGATTGTCCCTCTCACAATTTTTGAAATTTTTTATTGTAGTCCTTTCTTATTTACTTGATAACAAATTAGTTATTTCAAGAGAGGTCTAGAACCATAATTATCTTAGTACTTTTAATGTTTTACTCAAATGCCATGTTTCGTTCTCATATATATATATATATATATATATATAGCTCAAAATACAAGTGTCATTTTGGAATGCACTATAAAACTTTGCATGGTATCTGTGTAAACGTGGTGAATGGAAAATCAGCTAATATAACATGCACTCATTGTAGCACATGCCAATTCATAATCAACAAAACCAAGTCTAATATCTCTGCGAAGAGAACATGCCTTTAAATTTATAACCAGGGAGTTCAGAGTCGAACACACAGATGTAAGTAATTATTTAACTTAATTTAATGCTAATTATATAATTCAATGTTTTTTGGTCCTAAGTCAAGATCAATGCAAGTGCACACAAAAAAATTAATGCAATTTTTTAAACCATTTTTAATGCATATATTTAATTGTGACAAACAATTATGCAATGAACAAACAAATACAAATAACACAAAGATATACTCTTGATTATGTAATTAGTACTTATGTTTTTATTTAATTAATCAATTAGAACTGACGAACTATAAATCCGGCCTCTTAATAAGTCATTTTAATGCGTTGTAGTTGGCCGGATCGGATTCATCAAAGAACCATTTAATTAATATAATCAACTAAATCAAATGGTCCTTCTATATTTTACTTCGGCAAGCCCAAGGTCAAACTCAGGGACACGTGCCTCTTTCGAATCAATTAGACTCTTATTACTTAGATTAAGTGTTGGATTAAAGAATCATAGGTCAAAGAGTGCATGGAGGTAATGCCACTAAATATTCATTTTTTTATATTTGATTTTTATCATGCAAATAGATGCGATGAAATGCAAAGCAACTAAAACAAAAAATGCCCTGATCATCGATAAACTTGAGTCATTTAGTCATAGGTTAAATCAGGGTCAATTACTAAAGCTATCTTCATTTATGTAAAAATCAGGCATGTGAAGCATTACACACAAGACACTTAGCTAATAAAATAATACATTAAAACTCATATGTCAAATCTGAAATATAAGCATCCCATCAAGAAGACAATGAAACGAGCTTCAAAACACCACTGGAATCGACTCAATCCGAGCTAGGATGCTCAAGATATGCACGAGTGAAGCCAGGGGCATAAATGCAAGAAATCATGACAGATAAATAGAAAACAGGTCCCTGAGAGGGACTAAAACGCAAATAAAATAAAGTTTGGGACCTTCCCTATAAATAGCCAACACACATGGGGGTATTTTTGCAATTATTAAAACCCGCGAGTGTACCAGGTGCAAAATACCGCAAGCGCACGTGGTATGCACGCGATCTCTGGACCTGAATGCAAATATAGAAACTTCCGAGGGCAGCCTTGCAGTTTGCCCAGATCGTACTTGAGGAGCACGTGGTCCTAGGCTTGGATGACTCTGAGGCTCGGGGGAGGCTCAGAACTGCTTCGATGAGGCTCGGCCGATGATGAAGGCTCGATGCCGGCTCGGAGTGGGGCTCCGCTTCGGAGGAAGGATTGGTACTGGTTCGGCAGACCCAGACCTATAGGCTCGGAGGTTGAGGCTCAGGTTTTCCCTGCACTTGACACGTGGACGACCATGGACTGTTGGATCTTGAGGATCCAACGGTAGCTGTACCCTATGCTGCTGAACACGTGGTTGCTTCTGCGTCGTTGGATGGGCTCTGGGGAGGAACATCCAACGATGCTTGTAAACTTTGGATCCTCCTCCTCCGCCACGGGGCTGGTGGCTCGATCAGATCTCCGACGACACCTCCTGGGCTCCGCCTCCTTTTCTAGGCCACGATGAATCTCCCCGGAGCCTCCTGAGTGATTGTCGATGAAGTCGGAGGTCCGGGCGAGCTGCGGCCTGGTCTATAGGCGATGGTCGACACTGGAGTGCCGGAGATGGAGCTTACGAGTTCTTCTCCAATGAACTTCCGGTCATTGCACATTCGAGTACATGTAAAGTTAGAGCAATAGCTGGGGCCTTGTGTGTGGAGTGACATGCGTGAGATGGTTGGTTGTGAGGGGATGAAGAAGGCAGCGGCCGGCGATCTTCTTCAGCGTGCTCGGAGAAGGGGGGTCGGAGTGGTTCAAGGTTATGGAAGGCTAGAAGTGTGATCGGAGATGAGCGTGTGAATGGGGGTGGTGTGGTGAAGCTGACAAAGTGATCAATGGAGAGCGAAGGTGTGTGTAGAGAGTTAATTAATTAAGAAAAGTATGAAGAATAAACAAGGGAGATCGAGGGAACTTATATGGGAAGAAAGCGGATGCATTGCTTGTGCTCGAGCTCCGGCGAGGGGCTCTGATCATCGATGAAACTCCTTGGCAATTGGAGGCAGCTCAAGCGGAGGCGGAGCCGCCGCATCACCGCCATAGACAACGATGGGTCTCACTGGGGACGTAAGTCGTCTTCGTTCGATCCTACCACCTCCCACTGTCACAGGGAGGTGGAGGAGGACCGGGCCTCGCCCCTCTTGAAGGTGGACGAAGGTAAAATGGGGCGGAGGTGGTGTATTTAACGATAGATGGAGGAGGTTACAATGACGATGGGCGTGTTTTGCAGCGAGGATATGGAGCGAGCGAGATGGGGTTATGGAGAGAGTGTATGCCTGTGAGTAGGAAGGATGATCGGTTGACGTCGTGGAGGTGTCGGGAAGTGGAGATGGTGGACGATGACTCAGAGGAAAAAGGAAGGAGCAGGTGGTTGCGCAAGCTGGAGATCGTGGGAGAGAGAGAGCTGGAGAAAGACGACAGGTTCTTGGCCGTTGGATCTCATGATCCAATGGCCAAGATAAAGGCGCTAGTGACTGGCCTAGATTTGATCAAGGAAAAGAGATCAAAGGGCATAGGAAGCGCCATGTGGTGTGATAGTGAGAATGCGGTAGAGGATGGTTGGGATGGTGTCTGAAGGTGGATCAGATAGTGAGGATGGGAGCGAAGATGGGCGACCAGGATGGAAGTATCTTGAAGGGGATCGAGTGGCTACGGGGATGACGTGTGGCGCTTTGAGAGCGTAATGCTAACGGACGGACGAGATTGATTCAAGAGATGAATCGAAGGGTTGTCGTGGGTTGTAGGAAAGCATGGATGGGATTGAATACTCCAGACCGCCATCCAACAGCTAATGGACCAGGGCATGTGGCGCGAAGAGATGCGACCACGTGGCTCAACCAGAAAGAGCCACGTGGCCCAATCAGATTATTGCAATGAAGAAAGTGATTTATGAGGAGTTAGATGGCTGAATTTGGGAAAACTCAAAACAAGAAAGTTGTAGATCTCGATGAGATCTACATGTTTTGTGTTCAAAAATAGAGATGAGGTTAAATAAAGGCAGAAAATATTTTTGCGAGCGTTTTTAAGGGTAAAAACACTACGAATTTTAATTTTACCATTTTTGTATTTTTTTAAATTTATTCAAAGACTCTGACCATTACAGGGATTTGTCTGGCTTTTATTGACACTTAGTCTAAGATAGGGGGTTAATTTTAGTGAATTAAGAGCATGAAAATGGTTGCATCAACCCTCTATATTTAAACTATGCTCGTCCCCGAGCATCAAAGAAAATGAATGAACTGGATTAACCCCCTTGTGCATGTGCATATAGGATCTGATTTGTTCAAGTTCCCTTAATTTTAGAGGTCTAAAATTTTAGAGCTCAACCCAACCTTAATCATGAGGCATCCAATTCCTCTAGTTATCCGGACTCTCTCTGATGTACATATAAACTAAGGATATGACATTTAGTGTTGACTGCATTCACGAGAGTAGAGTCAAGACGTCACCTAAGGTCCTGGTCCAAAATATTCTCCTAAGGACCCAATCTTCACTCTAAGGAATATATCAGATATTGCGTCCAATCCACCGTCTCTTTAATTGTTAGACTTGGAAGTGTAGATGGCAGGCCAAATGATGGAGGGATTTAGGATTGTGTCAATTCTTCTCTCCCTCTCATTGGAACAAGGATTCTCTCTAGTGCCTTATTACGCAAGACATATTTTTGGTGTTGATCAATCCGTCCATCAAGAGAAGTAGGAGTCGTCTGCACTTGTTTTCCTAGGAGTACACCGGGGTGTGCCTTTTTTGAGTACCTATCGTACCTTCTACACCTAAACTTGTAGCATTTACGATGCAGAGCCCTTTTTTGGTGCAAGCCCAACTCCTGGTCCTAATAGCGGTGGTCCAAGTGGACACTTTGAAAAGTTTGGGAGCGCTCGCCTTTGGCGGAAGCTCTTTGATATTTGACTTTGTATGAAATGAGAGCTTTTCTTTGACATTTCATTACTTTGTAATATTTTTGGCTAGCTCCACTGCTTTTACCAAAAGTTGGCACACACTGATCAACATTTTTATTTATTTCACACCCTGGCACGTAGGTTAATGTCAAGAGATTAGTATAAGAACCAAGTTCTCATACTGCCTAAAAATTGCTGACACTCAGGTTTCATGAAGCCTTCAAAGATTTTATCCAATCCTCGAGCATCATTAGGTCAAATCCAAACTCGAATCTCTCATCCCAATTCCTCAAGTGAAATTCGAGCTCATCTCATCGAAACAACACTCGTGCATGTGATGTGTTGATCATATTCTTAAGGTAGGAGAGTAAGCATGCAATATAGCACACAAATCAAGAAACCTTGGGAAATGTGGATGATTAAGTCTAAGACCCTGATGGTTAAGGCTTATTAACCTAAAATCTCAAGACCTCATAAATCAAGTTTCCTTGAACATTTCTGATCCTGGGTAGAATTGAAAAGGTAGGGGATTTAATCCAACTCCTTCAACTATTTTAATTTTTTTAAACTTTAAAAGACATCATGACTGCCTAAACTCTAATGAGTAGATGCATCTGCGTTCAACTAGTATAGTTGTAAGTATAGGCCTGAGCCTATTGCTTGAGGACGGAGCCTTACGAGATGTCCTCTAAACCACCTACTCTGCTAAGGGCGAACTCTCACTGAACGCGGCTACTTATTTGGGTTTAGTAGTCAATTTGACTCTTAAAGAATTTTTGAATTTTTTTCATTTTTTATGGATTTTTGATTAAAGGTTAGGAGCACAGGTTAGACTCAACTTTCCTTAAAATAAAAAAGAATTTTCAATACCATGTCACACAAATAAAGATTTTCCAAACATTTTCAAATGATTTTCCAAAACAAGAAAAACTCGTTTTAAAAATCATTTTCAAAAAATTTTTCTATAAAAATAGTGTAGCGTAAAATAGGAAAAGCCTTGAAAATAATTTTCTCCACTTAGTTCAAAGGTTTGTACTATAGCCAAAAAGTTTTAAATTTTTCAAAATTTTCAAAATATAGCTAAAGTATATATACTGTATATACGGTATACCCCCTATACTTAAATTTTGCTATGTCCTCATAGCACTAGATGATACAAGTCCATAGGTCCATTTAAATATAGAAAAATATACGGGAACTGAGGTGGCTCCCCCTATACTTAGGTTAGAAATAACCTACGTATTGAGGCAAGGAAAGATGAGTAGACAAATCATGGGGACTCAGGTCCCCCCTATACTTAGGCTGAGAGTAGCCTAATTTTAAAGATTGAGAGTTTATGCTGGGAGAGACCCGAGATGAACAAAGAAGTCGGATGGATATACAGATGAGCGGATGAATTTTCTGATATAGATGGAGTACCTAGGGTCTAAGTGAGGGTTTCGGAGCATTCATGGCTCAAACAATCATGCAACACCCTTTTATTTCACCAACTCCCACGTGAAACCAACAAATGTTGGTTGATTATCTTGTCAGTTTTATTGATGATTAAAAACATTCTAGTTTATGTGGGAAAAAATGTCAAATAAAACCAACTGCATAAACATGGGTGCTGCTCTCCCAAAACAAGATTTTACACCATTTTAGGTTGACTTGCAATTAATAGTCTGAATTATTTTGCTTAAGGTTATCACTGATTTAAGGTGAGCACATAAATCAGGAAATCACGTTTACCTCTCATTCCCATTTTCCATTGACTGAGGTGATCATGCTGGTAGGGGGAGTCGAGAAAAGCCATGCAGTCGATAAAAACATGATCTAGGCTAAGCGAGAAAACATGCAGTGCCTTTAGCAAAAAGCGTGAAAACTTGAACTGAATCAACATTCAAAATCATATGTATGCAAGTCGGTTGAAAACCACACCTAACATGCTTCTATTAGCGTGGAAGAACATCTTTTAATTTGTCTAAGTGAAGCGATGCTTATGTGTGTATATTATTAAAGTGTATCCTACCTATGAGCAAGCGCGTAAAATAAACATGTGAAAGAAGCTCGAAGAGCCGCGTGCCCGGTCCTAGGTCGACACTCAAGTGGGGACGATCCCCACACAACCACATATACGTCGTTCATTTACAAGCACGAGTGTTCGATCGACGACTGCTGTAAAGACGATTACTACATGCATATGAAATGAAATAAAATGCGAAACATTTTTTTTTGAATCATCTCCAAAATTGCTCTGCGGCTGCTCGCAACGGAGAAGTACATGCTCCTTGCCTCCTTATACATCAAGGGCCCTACCACAAAAGCAAAGGTTACATATAAATCGAAAAGAAATTTTTTTATGATGCAAGGCGAATGAACAAATTGACCTACGTATAAAAAACACTTAATTAAATAAATAAAAACCCAAGCAAGACAAAAGGTGAGACGTGCCCCCGACAACGATGCCATTTTACGAACCATAAATCTGGCCTCTTAATAAGTCATTTTAATGCGTTGCAGTTGGCCGAATCAGGTTAATCAAAGAACCATTTAATTAATATAATCAACTAAATCAAATGGTCCATCTATATTTTACTTGGGCAAGCCCAAGGTCTAACTAAGGGACACACGCCTCTTTCGAATCAATTAAACTCTTATTACTTAGATTAAGTGCTGGATTAAAAAATCATAGGTCAAAAAGTGCATGGAGGTAATGCCACTAAATATGCATTTTTTATATTTGATTTTTATCATGCAAATAGATGCGATGAAATGCAATGCAACTAAAACAAAAAAATGCCCTAATCATCGACAAACTTGAGTCATTTATTCATATGTTAAATAAGAGTCAATTATTGAAGCTATCTTCATTTATGTAAAAATCAGGCAAGTGAAGCACTACACCCAAGACACTTAGCTAATAAAATAATACATCAAAACTCATAGTGTCAAATCTGAAATATAAGCATGCCATCAAGAAAACAATGAAACGAGCATCAAAACACCACTGAAATCGACTTAATCGAAGCTAGTATGCTCAAGATATGCACGATTGAAGCCAGGGGCATAAATGCAAGAAAATATGAAAGATAAATAGAAAATAGGTCCCTGGGAGGGACTAAAATGCAAAAAAAAAACAAAGTTCGGGACCTTCCCTATAAATAGCCCACATACGCTGGGGTATTTTTTGCAAATATTAAAACCCACAAGTGTACCAAGTGCAAAATACCCCAAGTGCATGTGGCATGCATGTGATCTCTGGAGCTGAATGCAAATTTAGAAACTTCCGAGGGCCTCCCTGTAATTTGCCCAGATCGCACATGAGGAGTATGTGGTCCTAGGCTCGGATGACTCTGAGGCTCAGGGGAGGCTTGGAACTATTTTGGCGAGGCTCGATCGGCGATGAAGGATTGATGCATTCTCGGAGTGGAGCTCCGCTTCAATGGAAGGCTTGGCACTGGTTCGGCAGACCCAGACCTAAAGGCTCGGAGGTTGAGGTTCGGGTCTGCCCTGTACTTGATACGTGGATGTCCATGGACCGTTGGATCTTGAGGATCCAACGGTAGATGTACCCTACGCCGATGAACATGTGGCTGCTTCTACGCCATTGGATGGGCTCCGGGGAGGAGCATCCAACGGTGCCTGTAAACATTAAATCCTCCTCCTCTTCCACGGGGCTGGTGGCTTGATAAGATCTCCGGCAACACCACCCGGGCTCCGCCTCCCTTGCTAGGCCATGATTAATCTCCCGGAGCCTCCTGAGCAGTTGTCGATGAAGTCGGAGGTTCGGGTGAGCTGTGGCGTAGTGTGGAGACTATGGTCGACACCAGAGCACCGGAGATGGAGCTTGCCAGTTCTTCCTCGATGAACTTCCAGTCATCGCACATTCGAGTACCCGTAAAGTTAGCGCAATAGATGAGGCCTTATGCGTGAGGTGACATGCGTGAGATGGTCAACCATGAGGGGATGAAGAAGGTAGCGACCGGCGATCTTCTCCGGCGAGTTCGGAAAAGGGGGGGGGTCAGAGTGGTTCGAGGTTATGGAAGGCAAGAAGGGTGATTAGAGATGAGCGCGTGAATGGGGGTGGTGTGGTGAAGTTGATGAAGTGATCAATGGAGAGCGAAGGTGTGTGTAGAGAGCTAATTAATTAAGAGAAGTATGAAGAATAAACAAGGGAGATCGAGGGAACTTACCTGGGAAGAAAGTGTACGCGTTGCATGTGCTCGAGCTCCGGCGAGGGGCTCTGATCGTCACTGAACCTCCTCGGTAACTGGAGGCAGCTCAAGCAGAGGATGAGCCACCGCATCACCGCCATGGACGACGACGGGCTCATCAGGGACGTAAGTCGATCCTACCACCTCCCCTTGTCACAAGGAGGTGGAGGAGGGCTGGGCCTCGCCCCTCGTGAAGGTGGATGAAGGTGATATGGGGCAGAGGCGGTGTATTTAATGATCGACGGAGGAGATTACGATGACGATGGGCATGTTTTGCAGGGAGGATATGGAGCAAGCGAGAGGGGGTTATGGAGAGAGTGTATGCCTGCAAGTAGGAAGGATGACCGGTTGACGTCGTGGAGGTGTCGGGAAGTGGAGATGGTGGACGAGGACTCGGAGAAAATGGAAGGAGCAGGTGGCTACACGAGCTAGAGATCGTGGGAGAGAGAGAGAGCTGGAGGAAGATGATGGGTTCTTGACCATTGCATCTCATGTTCCAACGTCCAAGATCAAGACGCTAGTGACTGGCCTAGATTAGATCAAGGAAGCGAGATCAAAGGGCATAGGACGCGCCACGTGGTGTCATAGTAAGAATGCGGTAGCGGGTGGTTGGGATGGTGTCTGAAGGTGGATCAGATGGTGAGGATGGGAGCGGAGATGGGTGACCAGGATGGAAGCATCTTAAAAGGGATCGTGTGTCTATGGGGATGCCGTGTGGTGCTTTGAGAGCGCAGCGTTAACGGACAGACGAGATTGATTCAGGAGCTGGATCGAAGGGTTGTCGTGGGTTGCGGGAAAGCACGGCTGGGATTGAAGACTCCAGACCACCATCCAATGGCTGATGGACCAGGGCGCATGGTACGAAGAGATGCGGCCACGTGGCTCAACCAGAAAGAGTCATGTGGCCCAATCAGATTATTGCGATGAAGAAAGTGATTTATGTGTGGGTAGATGGCCGAATTTGGAAAAACTCAAAACATGAACATAGATCTCGATGAGATCTACAAGTTTCATTCTGACCAAAAACAGAGATGAGGTTTAACAAAGGCAAAAAATATTTTTGTGAGCATTTTTTAGGGTAAAAACAATACAAATTTTAATTTTGCCATTTTTTGTATTTTTTAATTTATTCAAAGACTCTGACAATTACAGGGATTTGTCTGGTTTTTATTGACACTTAGTTTAATCTAGGGGGTTAATTTAAGTGAATTATGAGCATAAAACATGGTTTCATCAAGAACCTAGTGTTATTAACAACCAATTTAATCAGAGAATAACTTAAATTGATTCAATATGCAGACCGAATATGTGATATTGTTTCTCTAAACATAAATGCGTGAATGAAAGATATCTTTTATGATTTTCATGATTAAATTAAAGGTGATGAAATGAGCTTTCCAACGACACCAATTTTATTGATACAGAGTTATAATTCACAAGATATTGTCAATACATTGCAGGGGCATAATCGTAAGAAAACTTAATTACTTCTATTATACATCACTCCAAACAGGGGCTGAAGTGCAAATACAAATTCTCACTGGGATTATTATGCAATTTAACCAAAGGCATAGGACCTATATGCAATATTCCATAATTGAAGTGGCTTTGTTGCAATTAACCATACGCACGTGCATAACATGTGAGTGGATGGACCAATATGCAAATCTGGCAAAATGGTGTCCAAATCTTGCAAAATTCCCTTGTCACGTGAACAGAATCACGTGGGGGTGTCGAGGTTCAGATGATGGTGGTTAGGGACATGTGTCTTGTTGTAGCGCTTCATGGTTGGCTCGGGTGATCCAAGCCTCAGGTATGAACTGATGCTTCGATCATAAGCTTGGAGAAAACATGGCAGAATATGGACCCTTGGATCTTGCCTAAATCGAGCAGATCCAAGGGTATCTGCTACTCGAAATCTACTCCTTCCTCCGCGTGTGGCGGAGGATCTTGTGCTCCAACGAACTCTGTTCTCCTCCTCCACGCCTCTCCACACCACCTAAAGGTTGCTGAAATTTTGTAACACACGAAGATGTTGACGCTATGGAGAAGCATCGAATGGGACCCGAGCTCTGATTCAATGGCAGCTCATCGGAGGATAAGGGTTTAAGACCTTCCCCGACCGAGTTCTGGTCATTGAAAGCCTGCAAGTGTTAGATATAAAGCCCTGCCTATTGTAAATCTATAAGATGCTAATGAGATGAGATGGAGGACTATGTGAGAATGGATGATGAAGCCCTAATGGAAGTTCATGCTAAACATACATGGTGAAGAATCGAACCGGAAACACAAATTGAAGAAGTGACCAAGATCAACTAGATGTATACCTGAATGTATTGAATGAGACGAAGAAGTATAATAGATCTGTTGATCAAATGAAGCTACAAGTAAGAGTGGTTAAATCAACAAAACTGGAGAGGAAATCAGATCAAACACCTTACTTGGAGGTGAATCGTATCTTAAGATGGATTTGAGGGATGAATCTTAAGCCGTATAGGGACTCAAAACCCCGATCCTTAGCTCGAAGCTACAGAAAACCTTTGATAGAGGTCTACAATATGAGATGTTGCTGGTGAACTAAGCTCTATCGTAGCTCTCTCTCAATGTAGCCTCTTTGTCACAGAGGTTATGAAAGGCCCAAAGTTGTCGCACGGAGGGGTGGATAACAGTTAATGGTGGTTGAAGAGAGGTTTTTGAGAAGATTGAGGTTAGGAGGTTGATGATACGCAACGGTGGTTTCAACCACCGCCAGGAGTTAGGGAAGTTGGGAACACGGGAAGTTTGTGTATGCGCGAGGCTAAAGGAAGTTAGAGGAAGGTGAGGACATTGGCAGTTTGTCGGAGGTTAAGATGAGATGGTTGGGAAAAAATAGGGAAGTTGGGTGGTTTATGGAGGTTTCCTGGTGCAATGGAATCAACTTGACTGTTGAAGGTAAAGAATAGACTGTCTAATAAATATCATAAGGTCATTCTTGAGGCAGGAGTTAGTGGCTATGATCTGATCTGATAATCAAATGGATGTTTGAGATTGGGATGCCACTGGATCGTCAAAATGTGATCTGAGGATCACATCCAACGGCTAAAGAAAGACGCAGATAAAATAGAATGAGGTGGGCCACATGGTGGCAGACTTCTGTAAGGCCACGTGGCCCAGCCAGTATTAAGATAAATAGAAAAATCAATGATAATTAGAAATAATATAGTTATGAGTTGAATTAAAAAATAATGAATATGAAAGTTATAGATCTCAATGAGATCTACAACTTTTATGTAGAGGTCAAAGACGAATAAGTTCATCTATACATAGATAAAAGTTACACAAGTAAATAAAATAATAAAATATTTTTCTTTTACTTTATTTTCTCATTTCTTAGATTTTTGAAATATATTTCTATTATAATAATTATGTACAATTTTATCCTAATCTTTATTTGATTTTTAATAATAAACAAACACATAAAATAAAAGCACAATAATAGGTAAAATAATATTGTATAACTAGAGTTAATTATTTACAACACATAATAAATTAATTAAACCTAATTCTCAATGAATCTAATTGATTTTCTTAAGCAAGACAGTTAATAATATGAAATAATGTAGATAAATCTGGGATTTGTCACCCCTCTATACTTAAGCTAAGCTCACCCTCGAGCTAATAAATAAAGAATCAATTAGAAAGTTAGATTAATTAATGAATTCGTTGACATGTGCATGTGAATATGAAAATTGACCCAGAACATCTTGTTTTATAAATCCTAAGACTTTAAGATGAACCATAATCAAAAGGAATTCAATTCCTCTAATTATCAAACTCTCAAGTATACATAAATAATAAGATGTATGACTTAATGTGTTGACTACATTCACAAGAGTAGAGCATAGATGTCACCCAAAGTTCTAATACAAGAGACTCTCCCAAGGACCCAACCATCAACACCGGGGAATGAATCTAATCTTGCTTCAATCCACCGTCTCTTTAGTTTGTCAGACTTCAAAGTGTAGATGACATGCCATATGATGGAGGTATTAGGATTGTGTCCATTTTTCTCTCCCTCTCATTGGATCAAGGTTTCTCTCAAATGACAATATTCAAAACAATTGTATATTATTAATGTCAATTAGTGTATCCGTTAAAAGAAATTAAGCTAAATGTACTTGTTTTCCTGGGAGTACACATGGATGCCTCTTTTTAAAGTATCTAATATACTGGCACCCAGACATGTAGATCTAGCGATGTAGATCCCTTTTTAAGGTACTATCCCGACTCATAAAAGACTAATGATTTGGTCCAAATAGACACTTAAAGGCCGGGAGCGCTCGCCATATTTGTAAGCTCATATGATGTAATTTTGTGATGCTTTGAGCTTTTCTTTGTATCAACATAGTCATTATTGCCTAGCTCCATTGCTTTTACCAAGGATTGATGTACATTGATCAATAAATTAGTTAGATGTCATCACATCTTGGCACTTAGGTTTTGATTAAGAGATTAGTATGAGAACCATGTCCCATACTGGCTAAGATGTTGACATTCAGGTTTCATGAAGCCTTCATTAATCTTATCCCATCCTAGAGTATCATAAAATCTGGTCCACACTTGAATCTCAAATTCCAATTCCTCGAGTGAAACCTCAACTCATCTCAATTATGAACGCAGTCGTACAAGTGAGTGATAGTCATATTCTTTAAGAAGAAGATTAAGCATGCAATATAGCACACAAATCTTTTAAACTAGGGAAGTTTGAATTTTTAAGTCTAAGACCCTAATAATTAAGACATGCCAACTTTAAATCTCTGGACCTCATAAACCAAGTGTTAAAGTACATCTCAAGTCTTGAGTGAGAGAGTGTAAGTGTCAGGGAAAAATACCAACTAATAAGTTAGCAGGTTAATAGGTTAGAAATTATTAGAAGAATTTTTATTATACAAAAAATGTACCCTTAAGAACACAAGACAGACAGATACAAGACTAATAACACAAGAATACCCAAACAAAACACAACTCAACTTCAGTACCTCAATATCAAAAATCTGACTTTAATCTTCGGGGTTTGAAATCATAGGTTTTCATATACTTCACTTGCTTTGTCCTCATAGGTTAAACCTCAGAATCTAAATAAGAAAAATCTTCATCGACTTGGATCGTGAATTGCCTAAAATGATGCCATTTTTCCTCAATGATTATAGTCATATCAACATGGGAAGATCTACATTTCTCTAAAATAGCGGGAAGACAAATCCAACCCTTGGATCCTGCACAGACCTATGGGTTTTCCCTAAGAGAGAAAAACTAGGCACAAGAGGATGACCTAACTTACAAGTAAGAAGATGATCACCTGACTGAATATCCTCAAGGAAAGGAATAGGATCCTCCATATCTAACTCCTCTAGTAAAATGTTATCCTCCTCAAGCGGCATCACTCTTCTCAAAAACTTTTTATCAACTTGATCTTACAAAATATGGAATTTAGATCTAGACTCTCTTCCATGCTCGACTCTGCGAAAGACCAAAGACTAGACAACCTTATATACATTAAAACAAGATGGTTCAGTGAACTGTCGCACCATCTCACAAACTCAAGACACAAAGTAGGAGTCGAAGTGAGACAAGGATTAGTCTTTATTTACAAGTAAATTCCATTTACACCTTAAAGTTTGAAAACAATTTTGAAAACTTTTTACAAACCATGTCACATAAGTATAGGTTTTCCAAATATTTTTTATCAAGACTTTCGAAACAAGTAAAACTTACTTTGAAAACCATGTCAAATAGGTATATAAAAGTTTTCAAAAGATTGTCAAAGTAATTTGTACAAAACTTTGTTCAAAAATAATATGATACCCTTAGCCCCAATAGTTTGAAAATTTTAAAACCATGAGTTATGGCTAAAAGTATATATGACATATATCCAGTACATCCCCTTATAATTAGCTTTTGATATGTCTTCATAGCACATAGTGATTTAAAGCCATGGCTCATGCTAAATATAAAGAAATGAACAAAAACTGAATTAAAAAGTAAGGTGTATGGAATAGTGAGAAGAATAAGTCAACAAAGAATAGAATGAAATGACCCCTTATACTTTGGATGAAAAATAGACTAATTATGAAAAAAATGGAAAATAAAATAGAGAGACCAACAGAAATGGACATGAAGAATATACAAGATAGAGTCGGGTTCCCCCTATACTTAGTTGAAAATAGCCTAAGTTAGGAGTAAGAATCTACAGATAGGATAAACTGAACCCTAAAAGAATAGAGATAGAAAGCATCAGAATCTGTGTGAAGTTGAATCTGGCCGATGTTAATCTTCAAACTGCAACTTCATGTTGTATCGGAAATATTTACAAAAGACTCAACTGGCATGAAGTTAATGGCCTCAATAGGAAGGTGCACCATCTGAAAGATCTACAATCTCTACACTACCATTTTCGTGCAATTCCTTTACTATATAAGGACCCATCCATTTGAATTTCAATTTTCCATAGAAAATTCGTAACTTAGCATTAAACAACCATACCTTTTGCCACAGTACAAAGTTCTTGCATCTAATATACGAATCATGTCACTTCTAACTTTGTCCTTGTAGATCAAGTTGTTATCATATGATCTATTACGAATCTCCACAAACTCATTAAGGTTTAGGTCTCAACAAAGTTTAACTACGTGACAACTACACTTCATTTTCTTTATTGCCCACTATGACTTGCGAATTAATTGAACGGGAAAATAGCATGGCATGCCATAGATCATATTAAAAAGTGATGTACCAAGAGGGGTCTTATAAGACATCCTATAGGCCCATAGAACTTGATCCAACAACTGAGACAAATTCTTCCTATCAGGACGAACTAACTTCTGATGAATGCTCTTAAACTCTCTATTTCAAACCGTTACCATGTCGTTCGATAGTTGGTGGTAAGGACTAGCCACTCTATGCTCAAACCTATAGTTCTTAGCTATTGATTTCATCTCTCTATTCACAAAATGGCTACCCCCATCATAAATTAGATCCTTTGGAACCCTGACCATAAAATGACATGATCCTTGATGAATTTATAGATTGTCCTACTTTCTGCAGCTCGGGTTGGGATAGCCTTCACCCATATCGACAAAAAAATCCACCGCTAACAAGATGTAATCAAATCCATGACTATTGGGAAAGTGATCCATGAAATCTATGCCCCATGCATAAAAAATATCACAGAAAATCACTTATTGCATGGGCATCTCATCTCTATAACCGGTGTCCCTCCCATCCTTTGACATACAACACACGACCGTATAAAATCAGTGGCATCTCTAAAAAAGGTCATCCAAAAGTGTCCACATTGAAGTACCTTGTGAGAGGTTCTCTTTCCTAAATGGTGTACTCCAAACTCATGTGAATGGCAATACATGAGGATACTTTTGTATTCCTCCTGAGGAATACACCTCCTCCAGACATAATTTGATCCTCAAAGAAAAGAAATGGATCCTCCCAATGGTATCTCCTTGAATCTGACTTTAGTCGGTCAATACTGCTTCTAGTCCAACCATGGAGAACTTGCTTGGAGACAAGGTAGTTCACCATGTTTGCATACTAAGGGAGTGAGTCGACAACACAAATCGACTCATCTGGAAATGTCTCTCTGATCAGCTTTAAGTCAGAGGAATCCTTTATGTCAAATCTAGACAGATAATCAACCACTACTTTCTTAACTCTAGGTTTGTCCTTAATCTCTAAATCAAACTCTCGTAGTAATAAAATCCACCTATGAAGACGTGTCTTCGCATCCTTCTTTTCAATGAGATGCCTAATGGTTGAATGATCCATGTAAATTATCACTTTTGATCCCAATATAAGACCTAAACTTCTCTAAAGTCCAAACTATGACGAGCATTTCTTTTTTGATCATTGTATAATTTTTCTATGCTGAATCCACTACTTTACTCGCATAGTGAATCGTAAATGGGATCCAATCTCACCGTCGCTCCAATACGACTCCTATAACAAAATCCGATGCATCAATCATGATCTTAAAGGGAAGAGATCAATCAGGAGCCTGCAAAATCGGTGAGTCACAAATCTTTCTTTTAAGGAGCTTAAAGGCCTCTAAACACTTGTGGTCTACAACTAACATAGTAACTTTCCCTAAGAGCCCAGTCAGTGTTCGAACGATCTTAGATAATCCGGAATAAATCATCTATAAAATTCCACATGTCGTAATAATGACCTCAGTGACTTGATGTTGGATAGTGGATCAAGTTTCTTGATCACATCCACCTTGGCAGCATCAACCTCCATGCCCTTCATGGAGATTACATGCTCATACACAATACCATCCTTAACCATAAAATAACTCTTTTCCTAGGAGAGTACCGGATTCAGTTCCCTACACCTCTGAAGAACTCGATCCAACTGTGCTAAACATGTATCAAGTGAATCACCATGGATCGAGAAATCATCCATGAAGACCTCTAGGAAATCCCCCACCATTTCGGCAAATACGGCAATCATGCACCACTAAAAAGTACCCGAGGAATTACATAGCCCAAAAGGCATGCCTCTGAATGCGTATGTGTCGAATAGACAAGTAAAAGTGGACTTTTCCTGGTTTTCAGGGGCGATGGATACTTGATTGTAACCTAAATACCCGTCAAGAAAAATATAAGAACTCCTTCCCTGAATCTCTCCAAAATATGATTTATAAAAGGTAGGGGAAAGTGATCTTTTTTTATAGAAGCATTCAGACGTCTATAATCAACATAGATGCGTCATGACATGGGAACTCGTGTCACAATATCATCTCCCTCCTCATTAGTTACCATCTGAATTCCTGACTCTTCAAGACAACATGTAGGGGGGCCACCCACTTGGAGTTAGAGATTGGGTAAATAAATCCCGCTCCACACCATTTCTCGATCTCTTTCTTAATTACTTCCCAATGATTTGGATTATGTCTCCTTTAGAACTCACAGGATGTTCTAGCATTATCCTTAATATAAATGTGTTGTGAACAGAGTGTATGGTTTATACCCACAAGATCTGACATAGTCCAACCTATCACCTTGCAGTTCTTCTTTAACACTTCAAGCAACCTCGACTCATGTTCCAAAGTAAACCTGGAACTAATGATAACATGAAATCTATTCTTAGGTCCCATGAGAAAAGAATACTTGAGTATAGGAGGCAAAGGCTTCAGTTCTGGAAAAGTTGTATCATCAGTCCAGTTGGTTGAACAGATGTTGAATTTGGTTTCATGCTACATGAAGGGTATGCTACTATAGTTCTAGCCGCCCATTGAATTGAAGAAGGAAGAGTCGAGTCGCCAAAGATTTGCGGTAAATCTAGTTCCTTTGATTATTCCATAAGGATAGGAACAAATATAGAGAAATCTCCGAGTCATCAAAGGAATAGATAGATGATCCATAACATAAGAAACCTGGAAACTCCTCACAAACGGTGTCACATACATTATCCACTCTAAATGAGACGGTCTCGTTAAGTCCTATTGGGTTTTGTTTCCATACCCCAACTATGCTACCGAATCTGCAATCTACCTTAGATGATGAAGAGAAATATGTTCTTAATTCTAAATCAGGTCACTGCCATTTCGTCTGCTTCATCTATAGCTTCACTTCTCCACCAGGAGAGCAGAACTTCATCATCCCCGTCTGATAGTCAAAAGAAGCACCAATGATCCTAAGGAAAGGTCGCCCAAGGATGATCTGTAAGTCTATCCAACGATTGGGGATATACATATCAAGGACGGTGAAGTCCACTCTGTAGTCTTGTCCCTCAATCGAAATGATAACATTCTTGATCTCACCCTTAACCTTCTTTATCGATTTGTATGCAAACTAGAGTAGGGCATGTCATTTGCGAAGGGGACCCGACTTCAGTTTCTCATACAATGCATAAGGTAGAAGATTGATCGAAGAATCATTATCAAGGAGAGTGCATGCAATTGAGATGCCACCAATATGACTCATCACATAATGTGCACCCAAGTCTCTCTTCTTTCTCAGCAATTGTTGGTTCTTGAGATAAAAAGTAGTGGCTACTGATAAAACATGAGTCTTTAGATAACTATTTGGTCTCTTCCTTCTAACTCTGGTAGGTGTGCATCTCACCTTCAAATATTTTGGGAATGCATGATTGTTGGTCATATACACATAAAATGGTACCTTAACAATAATATTATCTTTGCAAAACTGTGCCATTTCAGGATCATCTTTCTGAATATTTTCACGTTGTGCTTTCCTACCATAAGAGCATGGAGGAAAGAGATAGCACAAGTAGAAGAGGAATGCAAAGAATCAGAATCATAAACAGAAACATGCTTTTTATTATGAGAAAATGAGTTCTTCACAACGGAATCTTTTACATCAAATTTGGAATTCAAAATAACATCATCTACTACAGTTTGGGGAATGTCTGTTGAATGTACATTCTCCTCAACTGAAGGCGCAAGGTCCTCCGTAGACTCTGAATCTTCCTCGTGTTGTTGTGGTGTTCTCGTACTTTGAATCTTCATCTCTCTTCTCTTTAACATCTCCAGCTCATGATGATGATGTTGCTGAAGATTCCTAACATCATCATCTTCTAAAGACTCCTCAGGAAGAGCCCCGGAATCGGTACTCACCATATCCCTTGCCTGATAAGGTACAACCACTGTCTGTCCGCTCCTGAGAGACATATGATTGACACAATCAAATTTAAAGATCTTGTACTCAAATTTATGAGAATCTAAGTAGTATACCTTATCAAAAGAATATTGTTGTTGTTGTTGGGTCTTGTTCAGGCTGTTGGGATTAGCCTGAACATGGGAAGAAATGGATGTGGAAGGGGCAGTACACTCGTCATGTAAACGAGATAGATGATTGAGGTCAACCTTCAAATCATGTACTTCGTTCATATAGGAACGCAACTCATCAAGACTCTACTTCTGAAAATCTATGGGACCTGAAGATAAATGCTGCTAATATGAAGAAGGGTAAGAAGAATGTGAAGAGAGGCCCTGATGGCCCTTGGTACTGTTGCTGCTAGGTAGAATGCTGAACATACGGACCATGTTGGCCCAATTGGTTTGTTTGTGATGGACGTACTGTTGACGCTGGTGCATCGATGCTTGGGGTGGATAGGCTCCATAGTTCTATTATTCTGGAAGAGGTGTAGGAGTAAATGATGTGTTGTAGAAGGTCTGGGGATGCTGGTAGGAAAAGCAGTCCCCAGAACTCCCCTACTTGGCAGGGTCATGGTTGTACCACACATTATTTACCTCCCACACCTGGGAAGGCTCCTTAGTGACTGCCTCTATAGAAGGTGGCTGCTACTGACAAGAATGGGCAAGAGACTGGTCCACTGGTCATGGTCAGGGTGGCCATGACATCTGTTGCTCCTAAATATGACGAAGATGGTACATGGGAGCAGCAGATGCACTCACGGTAGGTATCCTAATCTTGGAAACCTTCTCCAAAAGTTCCGCCATATGCTTCAGTAGTTTGGATAAGTTGTTATCAAACTCATCCATCCTCTTATTGATCCTCTCAATTACTGTGAGTATATCTTTTATGATGCCCATATCAAAAGTATCAATGGTATCCTCGCTCCACTTTTTAGTAAGAGTGGTATGGGGTCTCTAATTGTGCTCTACTCGTGGTCTGTGATTAGCATGTCTCAGCCATCCACTCGAACACCTTCCAGACAGTTGATGAATATGTGATTCATCACTCTAAAAGTTAAAAATAGAGCCTTGTTCCCGAGTAAATAGATGCATATTTCCCTTTATAATGCATAAATAGCATTCATTCATGCATTCATAATACATGCATTTTAGCACTCCATTTGCATTTAAATAAGAAGCCAAAATCACTTGTAAAATATCCACTCATCAAAATAACATCTCCCTTATAATATGTACACTTGTAGTTAATAATATAAGGAAAAAAGTCCAACATCTCCCTTGTAAAATACCAAATAAAGCCCTTGGACCTCAAATTACCCATAACTCCCTCATACAAACTCCAAAATAGGTCTACTCACCTTTAGAATAATGCACATTAAAAGACCTTTAAAATGAGACTAATTTCATACAATTTGGAGCTCGTATGAAAAAGTTGGGTTTTTGGGCCTCTATGTGCACTATGCATACTATATTTGTATATATTTGTATTTTTGTATCATAATTGATATCATCTGTGTCTTTGGTCAACATAAAACTTGTAGATCTCATCGAGATCTACAACTTTCATGTTTTGAGTTTTTCCAAATTCGGCCTCCTTCTCTCTCTACACATATTTTTCTTCTCAGCCAATCACAGCTGGCCACGTGGCGCCATCTAGGTGCGCCACGCGGCCCGCTACCCTTGCCCTAGCCGCGTCTGCTCTCAGCCGTTGGATGGCCTTCTTGATCCAACGGCAAGTTGCGCTCCACATACGCCTTGTATTTCCACCGTTTGATCATCTCCAGGCCCTCATCTCAACTGCCCGTTCGCGCCTCTTCTACAGCACGCCATGTGTCACGTCTCTGCGCCACTCGATCAGCTCCTCCAGCATCTCAGCCGCCCGCTCACGCTTCGCCCCCATTACGGCACGTGGTCGCTCCACGGCCCTTGATCAAAGCAACCTCAGATATAATCCACACCGCCCGCTCGCGCTGCGCCCCCATCGCGTCACGTGTTGGCCTCCTGACGCTTAATCGCCTCGCCTCCAATCAGATCTTGCTCGCTCCTTTGCGATTTGATCTGGGCTGTTGGATCACAAGATCCAACGGCCACGACTTCGTCTTCCACCTCCGGAGCCCCTCTCTCCCACGATCTCTACCTTGCGCCACACTCTCGCCCTTTCTATTTTTGGCCACGCTCCAGCCACCGTCGATGACCACCAACGCCTCTACGATCACCCCCACTCGTCCCTCATCTTCGCCAGCCACCTCACTACCCACGTCGACCACCGGAGACGCTCCAGGAACTCCATGAACTTCGGCCCATCACCAGCCCTGCCGAGACCTTCACCCTTTAAATACTCGAGCACCGGCCAACTTCAGCCCTATCCGCCACCAAGGGAAGAACCTAGAGCTCAGAGCTTTCGATTTGTGACAGGAATTGAGTGAATCCTTGAGTGAAGACGGACCTTCTTCTCCGGCGAGATCCACGGCGCCACCGCCATGTCGCAGCCACCCTCCACGTAGCTGCTTGAGCACAGGGCCTTACCGCCCCTTCGAGCGACGACCTGGAACTCGACTTCGAGTTCCAAACCCCAGGTAACTCCTCCATCGTCCTTTGATCTTCGTTTTTATTTTTCCTTCGATTTCTCACGATTTATTCACCGTCCACTTTCATCTTATCGCTCCGCTTTCACATCACCGAGCTCCGCGATGGAGCTCTGACCTTCGCGGTATATTTATCGCTCTCCGACACCTCACTTCATCTTCCATCAGCTCCAGCTCCGCCACTTGGGCGGAGCACCATCGCCGAGCATCCTTTCACTTCGATTAGGCCTCGCCATCGCACCTCACATCTCCACTAGCCACCGCGAGCTTTGGCTATACTTCTAACACCTCCAGGTACCGATCTCGATCATTGGACGGAAGCTCACCGGAGCTCCTGTCGAGCTTCATCGCCAGCGAGCTCCGACGCCCCTCCGTCTCTCCTGAAGCCACCTGGACCATCGCCGCACCACCGTGCATCTATGGGGATATCTCCGAGCCCCCGGAAAGCTTCACCAGCACCAGGAGGATCGGGCGGAGCTAAGCTCCCTTTGTCGGAGCCCCGCCAACTCCTCCGCAGGCGGCGGAGGACCGTTGAGGACGATGCTCCAGCCACCGTTTGATCATCTTGATCGAACGGTCCCTAGCCGTCCACGTCAACCGTCATCCGGAGCAGCAGACAACCGTAGGATCATCCTTGATCCCACACTCAGGAGTACGCCACGTCGCCCACGTCAGACAGCCGTTGGATCGATCATCTGTATCCAGCGATCCCTAGCCAGCCATGTCACCACCTTCAGCGAGCATCGACCACCGTTGGCTCAGCTTCAATCTGACGGTTGTTGATTATCCACGTCGACATCAGCTGGAGCCAACAGCGACCGTTGATCTTTGCCAAGATCGCACGGTCGTGATCATGCCACATCATCCACGATCCGAGCCTCTTCGCCAACCTCTAGGCTCGGATCCCCGAAGCTACTCTGAGCCTCAGCCGAACGTCCAGAAGCTCCCGAACCTCGTCCCGAGCCGCGACGTCGCCCAAGCCTTGGCCGCCCCACGTGAGGAGCACGTGCGGCCTGGGTAATTTGCACAGAGGCCCTGAGAACTTTCCAATGTTGCGCATAGGTCCCTGTGAAGCGCCCCAACGTGAGGAGCACGTGCCTAGTGGAGAAATTGCATTCCACCCCCCAGCATTATAGGTAATTGCATTTAAGTCCCTATCAGCATGTTTACTTTTATGTAATTTTTATTTCCTGTATTGCAATTACACCCTTGTCTTTGCACGCATCCTTAGGTGTCATTTTGCATCATTTTTGAATCCTAAAAATTGCATGTTGTTGAGTATCTTGTCCTCTAGCTGTTGTGACCTTGTCATATTTTTGTGATATCAGAAGATTTTTAAATGATTTAATTGGTTGATTTATGTGTTATTTTACCCTGTTGGACCTTTTAATTGATAATTAATTCTCTGTAACTCCAAAAATTCTCAAAAAATTATAGTAGCTCTAGGATAGTTAACTTAACATTGCATAAAAATTTCATCTCATTTGCATACATATCAAGGTCTAAATAAATTCTTTAGTGATTTCCTTAGTTTATTTTTAATAGGTTCATTTCACAGTAAAATTAAGGTTTGACAATTTTTCTAGATTCCTTATCTTCAAATCTATTTAGGGTAATTTTAATTCCTAAAAATATTGTGATTTGTTATTTATTAGGGTAAATTTTAGTTCCTGACAATTTTCATAGTAAATTCATTTAGTGTCAAAAAATTCCAAAAAAATTAGGGTAGCTTAATTTCATCCTAGTTTTCATCTGGACAATTTTTATAATTTTTGGATTTCATTTGATATCTTAAATGATTTAACTTAAAATTGGCTTGATTGTTGCATGTGTCTTGCATAGAAATAAAAAAAAGATCAAAAAAATAATTCCCTGAAAATCGAACATTGGACTTTGCTACTAATTCATCTAAGGAGACAGATGCCTCCCTGAGTTCGACCTTGGACTTCACCAAGTAAAATAAATCTACCGCTTGAAATTAGCTCGAATCTAATTTAAAGTGGTTTTTGATATTCCCTCTCGTATCTGACTGCAACGAACAAATATCAATTAATTTGGACATTAATCTGACCGAATTAACCGAGGGTTATGGGGCGGTTATCAACGGTGCCTGCACCTCATGAAGTATAGCTACCTCCACAAGCAACACTAACCAAACCCTGCACCTCAATGTTGAGACCGCAATATATCGACTGAACCAAGATGATAGGCTCTAAATCATGGTAATGATACTTCTGCAAAAAATATTTGAATCTCTCCCATGTATCACAGAAAGCTTGATTTGGTAGTTGGAAGAAATTCATGATGTGCCTTATCCTTTAAGGAAAAAGAAAGATCTTTGAGCATTATGTAATCTTGGCTAACCTTAGGATGCCTAAGGTTAGAACATACTAACTCAAAGTCCCTAAGGAATGCATATGGCTCCTCATGTGCATTCTCGTGGAAATGAGGAAACAAGCTCAAAAATTGCAGCTTCAACTCATATTCTATCTTTGCTTTGACTGGACTCAACCAATTAGTCATCTAGTATTGCCCATGTTTTTATGCCGCATCCATTGGTGCATCTAAACCCAACTATAACTGGCAAAGTTGTGCTCTAATATGTGCTGCATTCTGCTCAAAAGCTGCTAACCTAGCCATCACCATCTCATCAGGTCATCTCCCTCTTCCTCCTCTCCATTCTGTCTCTTTGGAGGCATCTTGAATGTGTCTTATGAGCCTTCATGAAAAAGTGGATTGGATTGAGATCTAGACGAAGACATAGAAATTTAATTGATCTCACCAAGGCAATGGTCTTCCTCGGTGAGAAGATAAGAAAGAAAGGAGTTGGTTGGGATGTAACCACCCCATAAGAATGAATCATAATACACTAGACCGAAAAAAGGGTTATTTCTAATCTATGAAGGTCTAGGAAAAGAAGGTAGTTGGACTTGTGAAGATGTGATAGTTGAATGGTTCAGGGAAAGGTTCACAAAGTCCGAACAAAATTGACCACGCACGATCGATTCAAGAATGGAACCTAGTAACTATGGTGCACTTTAAATGTGCAAAATTAACTCACACAATACAATGCAAACAAACCCCTTTGAATATGTTCACCAACTCAACATGTGAAATTCCGAAGACTTTGGCTTATTTATTATCTTGACAATTTCAAATAAGCAATTTTAGTACAATCTTATACAAACTGATTGGGAGTCTTCCACTATACCCAATTAATGTCCTATCCATGGCGTAATCTTCCTTGGCTGCCAGGTTCAATATCACACACTAATAGGAACTAATAGTTGCAGCAATTGAAATATATTTCTAAGGTCGGAGGCAACCACTTACAACTCCCAAAATCTGTAAGAGTCAGACCTGGAGACAGGGTGGAATTCCAATGTTTTGGGTTCTAACGTTAAGGATATGTCCTCACACACTCTATTTGGGGGTAAGTACATGCAAACATTGTGGGTTTTACTACCCATAATATAAGAGTGAATTTATTCTAAATTATTAAGGTCAACTTGCATCAATTCAGTCCCAATATTTGAATTCTTTATCACTTTTATTTATGTGACCACAATCAACGCCTAATGTATAGTCCATTTTCCTTTATCCTTAAGTTGACAAAAATCAAGGGAGAAAGTGGAAAATGGAATGTAATCGTAAATCAATGACGCATGCAATCATTAAGAATATTTACAGTGATTATTCAACACTCTCCATGTGGTTGCAAAACTGAACATGTAAATGTTACATTACATGATGCAAGTGGATAAAATCTACACCTAAATAATAATTTTATTAGCAATGAGGAATCCATTTATGTTTGTCTAGATAGAACGAAATTTACATGTGTCTCATGAATCTCCTAAGATTTTTGCAATTGTGAATCTTATGAGATTTTAATTGTGTTTCGTAAAATACAAAGTAGATCAAAAAATGATCTAAGATCTATCTATTTGGCATAGTGCCTGAACCTAAGTCAACACTTCAGTTGAGAATCACTCTCAAGACAACCACACAAAATAAAATAAATAAATGCATTTTTTACATGCGCGAAAACTCAATCGAGATCCACTGTAAATTGAGCAATTAATTACAAAATAATTACTTAATAAATTACATAAATAAATACTACACAAATAATGTACAACACAATACTACTTAAATTAGCGAAAAATCTTCTTAGGGAAAATGCTTTGGATTCTCTTCAGCCGATGCTCCAATCTCCTTGCCTTCGTGGTCCATCGTGTGTCATCAGGTCCATGATCCCTTCCACAAAAAATCAAAATGTCAAACAATAATCTCAGAATAATTTAGCAAGTTAAAGTATCTAAAAATCACAAAAAATAAAGACAAGAAAACAATAGAGAAACAATAAAACAAGAACTTAACTAAGAAACACTAAAGATCACAAAAATATATACTCAATACTAAATATAATAAAATAATGTACCGTATCCCCGATGATGGCACCATTTGGTGAATAGAAAATCGGTTAGTGTAACATGAACTCGTTGTAGCACAAACCAATTGCAATAAATAGAACCAAGTCTAATATCTCCGCGAAGAGAACTCGAGTTTTAATTTATTAAATTGGGAAGTACAAGGTCGAACACAAGGACACAAGCAATTATTTAACTTAATTTAATTCCATCCTAAAATAAGAACAATGCAAGTACACACAAAAATCAATGTAATTTTTTAAAATAATTTTTTAATATGTATATTTAATTGTGACAAACAATTATGTAATGAACAAAGATATACAAATAACATGAAGATATGCTCCTGATTGTGTAATATAGTACTTAATATTTTATATAAATAATCTATGAGAACCTAATGTCATTCAAAATCAATTCAATCAGAGAATAACTTAATTTGATTCAATATGCAGACTGAATATGTAATATTATTTCTCTAAAATTAAATGCGTGAGTGATAGGTATCCTATGTAATTTTTACAATAAATTAAAGAGGATGAAATGAGCTTTTCAGTGACACCAATTTTATTAAAAACAGAGTTACGGTTCACAAATCATTATCAATACAAGGCGGGGGCATAACAGTAAGGAAACTTAATTATTTCTATTTAAATTCAATCCATAAAGGGACTGAAGTGAAAATACAAATTCTTGCTGGGCTTATTATGCAATTTAACCAAAGGCGCGTGACTTATCTAATATATTCGATAATTGAAATCGCTTTGTTGCAATTAACCCATATATACGTGCATTGCAGGAGCATGGAAGGACCAATATGCAAAAATGAGAGAATGGTGTCCAAGTCCTGCAAAATTCCCCAGTCACGTGAACAAAATCACGTGGGGTGTCGAGGTTCAAATGGATGGTGGTTTGGGACACGTGCCTTTCTGCTATGCTTTGTAGGGCTCGGGTGATCCAAGCCTCAGGTATGAACCAATGCTCCAGTCATAGGCTCAAGGAAAACGTGGCATAATCTAGGCCCTGTGATCTCACCCAAATTGAGCAGATCCAAGGGTATCTGCTACTCGAAATCTAATCCTTCTTCCTCCACATGCGGCGGAGGATCTTGTGCTCAACCAAACTCTGTTCTCCTCCTCTGTGCCTACCTGTGTTGCCTAAAGGTTGCTAAAGCTTTGTAACGACCACATAAAGATGTTGTTGCTATGAAGAAGCACTAAAGGGATCCAAAGCTCTGATTCAATGGCAGGTCATTGGAGGATAAGGGTCTAAGATCTTCTCTGGCCGAGCTCCAGTCATTGAAGACCTGCAAGTATTAGATAGAAAGCCTTGCCTGTTGTGAATCTATTGGATGCTAATGAGGTGAGATGAAGGACTATCAGAGATCAATCCCTAATGGGTCTCCATGTTGAACAGGCATGGAGAAGAACTGAAGTGGAAGCACAAAATGAAGAAGCGACTAGGATCAACTAGATGTATGCGTGAGTGTATGGGATGAGATGAAGAAGTATAAAGGATCCATTGATCAAATGATGCTACAAGTAAGAGTGGTTAAATCAACAAAATTAAAGAGGAGATCAAATCAATCACCTTACTTGGCGCTGAATCGAATGTTAAGATGGATTTGAGGGATGAATCTTAAGCCAGATTGGGATTCAAAACCCCGATCTTTGATTCACGAACACGACCGATGCTTGAAGTTCAGGCACAACTTTGATGGAGGTCTGCAACACGAGATGTTGCTCGTGGATCTCGTCGACGAACTAAGCTCTATCATAGCTCTATCTTAGTGTAGCCTCTCTATCACAGAGGTTAGGGAAGGCTCAGATTTATCGTGAGGAGTGGCGGATAACGGTTAATGGTGGTTGAGGAGAGGTTTTTGAGAAGATGGAGGTTAGGAGGTTGGCGATGCACGACGGTGGTTTCAACCACCACCAAGAGTCAGGAAAGTTGGGAATAGGGGAAATTAGGGTACACGCAAGATTATAGGAAGTTAGGGGAAGGTGTGGATGGTGGTAGTTTGTCAGAGGTTAAGCGGAGACGGTTAGGAAAAAATAGAGAAGTTTGGTGGTTCATCAATATTAGACGGATATTCTTGAGGCGGCAGTTGGTGGCTATGATATGATCCGATAATCAAATGGACTTCAGAGATTGGGATGCTATTGGACGGTCAACATTTGATCTTAGTATCTCATCCAACATCTAAATAAAGATGCAAATTGAATAGAATGAGATGGGTCACGAGTCAGGCATCTGTGAAGCCATGTGGCCCAATCAGAATTAAGACAAATAGAAAAATCAAAGATAATTAGAAATAAAGTAGTTAAGAGTCGAACTAAAAAATTAATAAATATGAAAGTTGTAGATCTCATTACAACTTTTATGTAGAGATCAAAGAGGAATAAGGTCATCTATACATAGATAAAAGTTACATAAGTAATTAAAATAATAAAAACATTTTCCTTTTGCTTTCTTTTCTTATTTTTTTGGATTTTTGAATTATATTTTTTGTTACGATAAGTATGTACAACTTTATGCTAATTTTTATTTGATTTTTAATAATGAAGAAACACATAAAAAATAGCACAATAATATGTTAAATAATATTGTATAATTAGAGTTAATTATTTACAACACATAATAAATTAATTGAATATAATTGTCAACGAATCTCGGCGATTTGCTTAAGCAAGAGAATTAATAATACAAAATGATATAGATAAATATGGAATTTATCAAAAAGAAAAGACCATCTCTATACACATAAATGCATATACCTTCTCACAGATATTTGTTAGCATTTGTCGACATATATTACATTCCTATTAATTATAAAATGAAAGATGATTTCCTTTTTCACATTGTTAGGAATGGGTGTCGAGACGAAGGGCTATTCAAGGTTTCTCATGTAATTCATGAGGGTTATGTGTGTGAGATAGAGTGACTATTTGAGCGTTCTCGTGTAATTCGTGATTATTGAGGGTTGTGTATGTAAATATAGAACTACTCAAGATTATGGATGTAAATATCATCACTTACATATACAAACAATTGTCATCAGGATGGCCGATCAGACTGATCCCATCGGGGCTCGAGCCCAATCCAAGTGTTTCGACCAATTCTATAAAAATAAAAAAGAAAAATCGAGTTTGATTGATTGGTCAGAGCGATTGAATCGGACCGGATCTGAATCAGTTTGATGGGATTTACTTTGAATTTTGAAATTTAAATATAAAATTAAAAATAGTGGTGTTTATAGGAAAACAAATATGAATTAATATGGATATGGATTGAGGTGTTACCATATCCTTATCTATTTTCAAGTACAAATACGGATGTGGATACATATATTCATAGATATTAAAATTAACTATGTCAATATATCTTTAAAAATAGATATAGACATAAAACAGATAAAGATCGCATATGAATAATATTATAAATACTTTTAAATTAGCTTAAAAGGCATGTATTGGATGTAATACATATGATAAAAATATATTTAATGTTCTTATATCATAGTAATTATACCAAATATACTGAAATAAAATATAATTATGTTATGTATATTTAAAAATAAATTTAGAAATATACTTATATATGAAAACATATATACAAATACATGTGCTTGAGGATATTAAGGGGATATCATATTTGTATCCGTTTTGAAATGGATAAGGATACATATATCAACGTCTGTATAAAACAGATGATGGTTATCAAATACATAAATATCTTATCCGTTTGCAAATATAAGGAGATGCATTCTCATGCCCGGTGCATAGTATGATGTATACAATGCAAACTTTTATATTTTGAAAGTAAGATATAATTTTTCTTTCACAATGCATGATTTGACATGATTTAAATATTGTTGTCCATTTAAAATTTATGATATACATAACATTGGACTTCTGTATATCACTCTTTTTGTATAGTGAACCTTTGTTATACCCCATTTTCTCTACTCTCTTGTAACTATGGGATATATTAATGAATTTTGTTAGATCTACTAATCTAAAAGGATAGAATAGTGTCATTGAATTGATCAGATGAAACTACCAGAAAAAATTATAGTTTTTATTTATACGGATAAACTTATGTATAAGTGGTAAGTACTAGAGTCTCGAACTCAGGGAGACAAACTGCAGTGACTAGGGTGTATAATAGAGTTATCTAAGATATGGGTTTTATGACTTTTTAGTAATTTTTTGTTGATTTTAATATTTTTAATTTGTTTTAGTTGTTTCGTATTATTTTTAAAGTTATTATATACGCTTATAGAAACAAGTATATTATGATTGTATATTTTGTATTTGATTTTATATATAATATTTTAATGTTTTATTTTATTTTACTGTTTTAGATATTTTATGTAATTTTTAGAATTTGTTTTTGATTTCAAAAGGCTTTTAAAGTTGAAAACAATGTATACAAGTAAATAGGAAGTATTTTGGATTTAAAATATGAAACTATAAGAAAATATTATGATATTATTTTTACTATATAAAGAATGAAAATACCTTTAAATAAAGATATTATATGCATTTTGTGATTTTTGTGAATCTTGTATGATTTTAATAAGTTTAATTGTATTTTTATACTTCTTAGTATTTTAATATTTGATTTTTATTTTATTTTCATTTATTGTTTAGAATATGGTAAAATATAAGTAAGGGCAATTTTTATGTAATTTTTGGAGTTGTATTTATTTTTTTTTATATTTTAGAACTTTTGTAGTATTTTTGTATTTATTTTAAATTTTTACTAAATATAAAATGGTTTAATTTTTTAAAATACTTTTTGTACTCTATAGAGTATAATATATGGTATATTAATAAATTTTTATTTGGTTTTTTATTATGTATATGATTTTATATGAATTTTATACGTATTTATTTAATTTACTCTATAGGGTATCTAAATGTAATATATTCTGAAATATTGGGGTGAACTGTAAATGACGAAAGCTGGAGGTAAAACACGCAAAAATCCTAGGAGAGCACGTGTGTGCTCAATAACAAAACCAGAGGGGCTGCTATGCAAAACCCACATCAAGGACACATGCTGACCACCTGCTACTGCACCTAGACCTGTTTGCAATTCAAGAAAGTCTGACGGGTATCCAGTTAAAAGTCATAAAATCTTTACATCACGAGAGTGGCACGTAAAGGCTTTAGCGGTGGTCTTGGCTGATCCGATCGGATGGCTCTAGTTGACTTGATCAACGAGTGTTGTGCGTTCAGTTTATCCCCAAATTCAACATTTTTCCAAGCAGCGGAGGAGGTTGAGGGCGGCAGATATCAATCGTGTTCGACCTCAGAGTCAATCCTCCAACTATGCTTGTTCTTATACGAGGTTAAGGTCTCTGATAGCGGTCTTCTTCCCTTGCAATCAGAAGGTTATGGCTCCAGGTGTAGCTGTTCAGATAGATACTTCAAATCAGATCTCTGATTACATATGCAGGTGCTGCTCAAGTTCGATCAGATCTCCAGGTGATGGAAGCTGCTGATGATGGTGCTGCTCTATCTCCTCGAATCGATGTTTCAGTGTTCAAGGGATGCGATCCTTCGTTTCTCTTGTGCGAGTGCAGCTATAAGATATCCTCATCTATGATCGGGTCTCCAGTTCCTGCACAGATCTGACTAGGAAGATGAGGCTCCTGATGTTGTGCTTCTTGCAATGCTCTAGAACCTGCAATCAAAAGCTATGGCTCGAGGATTGGGTAATCTCGACTTGTGTTAGAACCAAAGAGTGTGGATGGATGATTGATCTTTGATGAACATGGAGGGAATCAGGAGCTCAGATCCTTGAGGATATGAGATGATCAGACGTTGAAGAGAAGGTGCAAAGCAATGGATGTTGATTGTGGAGGCAATGAAGATAGTCAGAGGTCTGATTGAGGTGATTTTAGATCAAAAATCGAAAAGAATAGAGAGATCGAGAGAGGAAGAGAAGGAATGAGAGGAGGAACAAAGAGGAAGGAAGAGAATTGGAAGTGGATTCTAGCATGGAAACGGATGCTGTCACCTGGGAAATCGGAGCTCGCACTCCGATTGTGATCCTTGCCTCAATGGCGAAGCGAAGCTAGAGGCTGTACGCATGGTGGAGAGGACCTCAAGCAGTGTTTGATCTCAATGGACCTTGACCTCAACATTTCTCAATGATGGAGAAGAGACCCTATCACAAATCCTCGCATGCTCGAAGTTCTGGAGAAGAAGGAGAAAATGGCGGATCTTCTGAGCTTCAGAAGGAGGAGGTATATTTATAAGGAGGGAGGAGGTCCATGTGCACAGCACCAGGACATAAATCTGTCCACTAGTGAGAGGTTGGAGATGCTAGTGAGGTTGGGGGACGATCGACGTAACGACCAAGTGACGAGACACGAAGCATCGAGGGGCTAGTGTTCTCACAATATGTGAACACTAGTCATCGAAATGATGTCTCAACAACGGTGGTTCATCAACAATCAACCCACAAAAATAGATGAAGCAATCAATGTGAAATGTGAATTAAAAAAGTATTTTAACTCTAACAAAATGTATGTATAAGGATAGTTTGTGGAGTATCGAACCACTGAGGGGAGAGGAGAATAAAAAAAGATTGAATAATATACTAAGGCGCTCTTTTTATCTTTTTATTTTATAGATGCCTCGGTGGGTTTATACTTTATTATATGTATATTTATGGAATTTTCAATTTTGCAAATATTTTCGGTTGATTTTGAATTTAATAATATATATATATATTCAATTATAGATAATAAATATATTTAATATATATATATATAATAAAAGGAACTTGACTTTTTGAAAGTCTAAAATATCAAATAAAGTCAAAATTTTCAAAAAAAATAATTTTGCAATTTTTAGATTTTTATTTGTTGTTGATTATTTTTCTGGTATTTTTTAGAATTTTTATGGATTATATTTATATAAATACACAAAATAGTACAAAATAGAAATCAAGAGATTAAAATGGGCCTAAAAATCAAATCAGATATGGCCAAATTCAATTTTAACAGAAAGTAGATGTTACAAAGATAGTTCAGAAACTAAAAACATATATTTTTTATTTTTGAGTAATGTTTATCATTTTTATAAAACTTTTAATATTGTATAAATATTAAGATTTTTTTGTATTACAACAATTTTTGGATATGAGTTGTAATACTATAAGATATAGCTAATATATTTTTAGGGGAATTTTTTGAGGTTTTTTGAAAATTTAATGTTTTTCTAAGCCAAAATTGAGAAATATGCAATGTTTTTATATTGTTTATAAATAGAAAAATAACTTAAATGCTTTAAGAAAAATATGTGTTAAAGATGGATTCCATGCACTTAAGGTAATTTTCATGTAATTTTTAGAATTAAAATGTGATTTAAAGGCACATAAAATACAATAATAAAACAAACCAGAAAATGGTCAACCTAATTACAATTTTCAAGAAGTTAAGATTCATTTCATAACATAATATCAAAGTTCAGGGACATATACACAAATTACACAGATATATTTCATTTAGTACACATTAACATGGGCATTTTTGTTAATATAATAACTCTAGGGTCCAAAATGCAATTAATCCTAAAATATTACACTTGATTCTCAAATTATCGGAATAAATCCAAATAAGGAAACCTGGAGGAGGTTCCCTTCAAAATGCCCACTGCCTCACGTGTATTGGCACGTGAGGTAAGATAGACTAGACTAAAGTACAAATAGTTAAGGTTCAGGGGTTTCCAATGTAAATATTACAAATAGTTTTACATTGTAAATGAATGTTCTAGAACTAAAACTAAATACAAAAAGAGAGGGGCTAAATATGCAATATACTCCTTATAAGTGCACCATCCAACGGTCCTAGGTATGCCACTTAAACGAATCAATGACCCATGTTCGCTAATAACATTTCGATGATCGATGGATTAGATTAGATCTTCAGATGGATGTGATGGTCATTACAGCTCCTGATCAGACGGTCTTCATCAAAACTAAGGCGGAGGAGGCATCGAATAGCCATGGGCTTGAATGGAAGAACTCGGAAGAACATGAGGCCGGGCTACCTTCAATTAGTTTTATCTCACACCTATTGCAGTCTCACAAGCTGTTGAGGTGCTAAATCGATCCCTGCTATCAATCCGCTACTGTTGGGGTGCACCAAAGAGTTCGGGCCTCATTGTGGGGAGGCCTAGATGTCCACGACATTTGGGCACCTAAGAAGTCCTATGCAGGCTTGGATCAGACTCCAAGACGGGGTCTTTTGGCTCGAAACATGCACGAGAAGCATGGGGGAACGAGGGGGGTGGTTCCTCCCTTTTATAGGACAGAACTGAATGGAAATGAAGCGGGTCAAAGAGACTCTGACGAAGGAGGAGGAAGGATATCTTATTCTCTCGATTTGCGCAGAATCAAGGTGGATGGGGTGATACAGGGAGGGTAGAAGCGATGAAGATGGGGTGGATACGTGGTCGAGACGACGAAGGTTTCATGGTGAAATAGAGGGTTGGAGCCTAGTGCTCCGTTGTTCGATTTTTTGGATTTTAGATAATGTTGCTAAGATCAATTGAAATAAATAGCTATATTATCCTAAGAAACGAAATATGAAAATATAAATCCTAAGAAATAGCATCTCACATAACGATAGAGACCTGGGAGCAGAATCGCCCTGAGCTAGGCTCCAATGATGGTGGCATCTCCTCGATCAACCCTTCTCCTTGCCTTGGGTCACTGAGGAAACCTCCCTGTCACGACGGTTTCACTCCATAGTGTGATTCCTAGGGGTTATGATGCTAAAGAGGGGATGAAACTTGGAATGAATGTGGAGGAATATTTTTGTACAAGTGTGTGAAGGGTCCTCTTCTAATTAGGAGTATGCTCAACTCGAGGAAGATCGATGGAGTCCCATAATTGGGCATGAATCCTGGAGTTCCCATAATTGGCCCGATCCATTTGCACTCCACTTTGCTAGATAATATCCGCAACTTTACATCGAATAACCACACCTTCTAACCAAGCTCAAAAGTCTTTCATCGAATATGCTTGTCATGGCAGCATTTGACATTCTCCTTGTATATAAAGCCATTATCATATGCATAATCTCGGAATTCCAAGAGTATATGCATATAAACTTTTATGTTCTAACCACCAACATGTAAGTCTAAGGTGTAAATATTCTCTACCCATAAAGATCTATGAATTAACTCAACAGGTAGAGGGCATGACTTCCCATAGACAAGACAATATGAAGAGATACCTAGAGGTGTCTTGTAGGTAGCGTTATAAGCCATAGAACAAAATCAAGAAGTTGAGATCAATCCTTCCTATTCGACCACACAAGTTTATACAATATCGTCTTAATCTCTCTGTTTGAATCTTCAACCAAACCATTTGATTGCGGGTGGTAAGGATATGCAAGACGATGTTTGATGTCCTACTCCTTGGTCAACTTTTTGACTTCTTGATTAATGAAATGACTACCCCCATATGAAATGAGCATCTTGGGATCTCAAGCTACAAGATAATGTTGTCCTTGATGAAGCGACAAATGGTACGACTATCAACAGAACGAGTGGGAATAGCCTCCACCCAACGGCTCACATAATCCACGACAAGCATGCTGTATTCATATCCTTGACTACCAGGAAACGAGCCCTAGAAGTAAATTCCCCAAGCATCAAATACATCTGAGATCTATATGATCTTGAATGGCATTGAGTCTTTAAAGTTGATGGTTCTTCCGGTTTCTGGCAAACATGCATCCATTGACATATGTTGCGGTATCCTTGAATAGTGTAGGCCACCAGAGGCTACACTGCCATATATTCGCTACCGTATAGATTCCAATATGGTGTCTTCCTTCTTTGAGCTTATGACAATGCTCGAGGACACCAATATACTTTTCCTGAGGAATGCACTGATGCCAAATGCAATCCGCACCTTTCCTGAAAAGGTGTGGATCTTCCCATTGGTAGAAATGAACATCGGATGAAAACTTGTCCTTCTTTATTTGCATGCAATCTTGTGGAGCTTTCTTATAGACGAGATAGATCACAACATTGGCATACCAAGAGAGAGATGCAAAACTCAAGATTGCTTCATCAAGAACGATTTCCGAAATTGGGACAATACTCAAGGGAGTCTATTTGCTTTCAATTCTAGATAAATGATCGGCCACCACATTTTTAACTCATGTTTATATCTTATCTCTAAATCGAATTCTTGGAGGATAAGGATCCATTAGAGCAGAAGCGACTTGTCATCCTTTTTATGCGGTAAGTACCTAATGGTTGAGTGGTCTGTATAAACAATCACTTTTGATCCCAAAAAATGTGATTTGAACTTCTCTACGGCAAAAAGGACAACAACTCTTTTCTCTATTACGTTGTATTTCTTCTAAGCATCATCCAATGTCCTATTGGAATAATGTATAACAAATCGAACACCATCCCTATGATGCCCTAGCACAGCCCCAATAGAATAATCTGATGCATCTATCATGATCTTGAACGGGAGAGACCAATCTGGTGGTTGTAGAATAGGAGCTTAATTAACCAAATCCTTTAGCTGATGGAAGTCTTGAAGGACTTTGTCCTCTACAATGAGTTCAATATCCTTTCCTAGAAGCTCTGTAAGAGGTCGGGCAATCATACTGCAGTCTTGGATAAATCTTCGATAGAATTTAACATGTCGCAAAAATGACATCATTTGCTTCAGTGTCTTAGATATCTCAAGTTTAGCAATGAACTCCATCTTGGCGGTGTCAAGCTCCATGCCTCGCTTGGACATGACATTGTCTAATTCTATCCTTTCAGTCACCATGAAGTGACTCTTTTTCTAGGACAGAACCAAATTAACTATACAACATCTTGTAAGCATGCAGTCTAGGTGAGAAAGACAAGCATCAAATCTCTCACTATAGATTAAAAAATCATCCATGAATACCTCAAGGAAACTACCTATCATGTCGGCAAAAATAATCAACATATACCTCTGGAATGTAGCTGAAGCATTACACAATCCAAAGGACATTCGTTTGAACATATAAATCCCAAACAGACAAGCAATGTAGTCTTTTCTTGGTCCTCAACGGCAAGTGCCACTTGATTATATCCTGAGTACCCATCCAAGAAGCAAAATAACTCTTTCCTTGCCAACATTTCAAGTAATTGATAAATAAAAGGTAGCGGAAAGTGATCCTATTTAGTAGTTGAGTTCATGCACTGGTAATCTATGCAGACACGCCACTATGCAGGTACTCGGGTCAAGATCTCCTCTCCTTGGTCATTAATAACCACTATAATTATGGATTTCTTCGAACCACGTGCAATGGACTTACCCATTTAGAGTCGGAGATGGTATAAATAAATCCATGCTCAAACTACTTCATTATATCTTTCATGATAACTTCTCAGAGATAAGGATTCAGCATGTGCTGAAACTCACGAGATGACTTGTTGTCATCCTCTAAGTAGATGCGGTGTCAATATAGGGCTGGTTTTATCCCTCGAAAATCCGAGATGTTCCATCCATTTCCCTTGCATTTTTTTTGAGAAACTCTAGTAAATAAGATTCTTGATTATTAGTCAAATGTGAACTGATAATGACTGGATGCTGTTCAGTCTCACCCGCAAGGAAGGCATATTTCATGTTTGTTGGAAGCAACTTCATCTTTGGCGGAGTCAGAATCGGATTATTGGTAAACATTGAGATGGTGCTGGTGGTGGTTGTATTGTTTCTTGTTGATGTATTGTCCAACTTGGTTACTCCTGGTTCTGATATCAATATACCAAACATGTCTTCAATAAGCTCCTCAATTAGGGATGGTTCTTCAAATAGAGAGAGGATTTCATGGGTTTCATGATCATTCAGATTTAAGAATGGTTCTCTGATGTTCTCATTGTTATCATAGTCTTCTTCAGACTATGCGGCCAGCTCACTTTTCTCAGCCGTACTTCCTACAGCTTTTGGCTCTGTGATCATGTCATTCAATACTGTAATGGTGTGGGAACGAAATGTAATCTTTCTAGATCCATAATCTATCGCCTCAGCTGTTCTAAGGAATGACTGACCAAGTATGATCGATGTATAGAGTAACGGTGCAGATGAATCCATGTCTAGGACAACGAAGTCCACAGGGAATTATATATCCTACACTATCATGATACCATCCTTCAATATCCCTCAAGGCTGCTTAATAGATCGATGAACCAACTGAAGGATCATTCTAGATGGTTTTAGTGAGCACAACCTGAATTCCTTTAGAAGAGCAGTAGACACGCAGTTTATTGAGGAACCACTATAAAGCAAAGTCCGTTCAAAAACTTGATTAAAAATCTGGCATATGATCAAAGGGGCTCCCTTATCTATCTTTTTCGATGGGAGTTTGTTAATGGTATTTACTGTAGACATGGTGAGAATGTGTTTCTCAGCGTGATTGCATTTGTTTTTACATGGCTGGCAATTTGAAGTACATGTCTCTTTGAAACCTTTCTTCATAGTTTGTGTGTATTCCATGGCTTTCAAAAGTGGCATTCCTAGGAAAATATTTTTCAAGATTTCAATAACACCTGGATCAGATAAAGTTGTTTTGAATTTTCTAATTTTTTGTTATTTTTCATTGCTTCAGGAACTAGCATATGTACAATACTCAAAATATGTTCTTCGGAATCACCTTTTACATGCAAATGATCAAAAGAGATACAATAAATTTCCTTTGTGGGAAAGCTAAAAATTGAAACGATGACTTCTCCTTGACTTTCACGACGAGGCCTTTATTGTTATTTTGTTTTGTGATTTTTTCAATTTTCTTCATTTTTTGTGTTTCCTCATCATCTAGTGTTGTCCTTCCATCCCCTCCTCTAGATATTGATGCAGGAACGATTAACGGTGATTCACCCTATGAATCTTTATTCTTCCCTCTCACGATTGCAGATGGCTATATGGTTCTACGCTCCTGAGAGTAACAACATTATATTGTACAACATATGTATTCATACCTGACTCGGGCTCAGTTAGAATAGTACATGCTACATGCTCCATGCACCAGAATCTACTCAGGTTTGCTTCAACCTGTGTTGGAATGATGGGTTTCATAGCGATTAGATCGTCTACCTTCTGGCTCATATCCCTTAAACGATTCACCCTCTATTCTAGACAATCAAGTTCTGGATTCATTGGTGTTTCCTCAACCTGCTCAGCGGGTGCACTCATTGACTCTGATACAAGTGTATATGCGATAATTGATAGCTCTCATAATGATAAGGAGGGTATTTCTGATAGTGTGATAGAGGGGGATACTATTGTTTATAATGATGAGTCGGTTGTTGTCATGGTATGGTGGTTAACAATAAGCCAACTGCTGTAAACTCGATCTCATGTTTTTAGCATTTTGTGGAGACTGTTGTTGCGAGAACTGGTGCTAGTATGATCTTCCACCATGCTGCTGGTGGAATGGGCGTATCACTGATGATTGACCATGTGGTTGTCTGCCCGGATGTGTCAATTGCTGATCATTGCTCCAGATGCCATTCAACACTTCGATTTATGGAGGGGGTGGAAAGAATGGCTCAACAAATGATTGGGGCTCAGGATGGTACACTACCATCTGTCAATCTTACTGCTGCAGTGGTGCCTGGTCAGGTGCCTATATGTAATATACGTGCTGCACTAATTGAGGTTGCCCTAGACTCTGTTGTGGATGGGCTTCCTTAGACTCGAAAGAAGTATCAACAGATGAACATACAGAGTGAAACAAGTTGATAGTGCTGACAGAAGCTCTAGATTCTTAGTAATTTGGTCGAGCTTGTCCATATTCTTGGCACTCTCTTCGATCACATTCAAATTTTCAAGATCATGTGATCGCTTCTCGATAATATAGAACTTTGAAAGATGGTTCCCGATGATGCTCATGTTGGAACTCTCATCTCTCTCAACTTGAAATAATTCTACTATATATACTAATTTGTGGAGGATCTGTATGTTCTTTAGGAATGCACGGGATGAAGATATTCTAGCCACCCCTTTAGTCATCTCCTTAAAAATTTTCCATACAACATCTTCATTCTTGTTGAAAGGGGAGCCTCCACAAGATGCATCCACCAGCTTATGAGAATCTTCATTTAACCCACCAAAAAACTCTAGACCAGACTGGTCGTCGGGATTTCATGATGGGAGAACTTTTCCTAAAGGTTAAGGACCTTTCCCATGCCTCATGAAGGGCTAATGGGAGAATTGCGAAAAGTTGGAGATTAGTGCATACATTTGATTCAGACACCCCAAAGGATAATATTTGTGTAGGAAGGCAGACTTTAGTTCCTCCAATGTCGTCACTACTTTCCCCAGATGGTTTATCCAATAAAGTTTTTTGTTCAGAAGGCTGAACGGGAAAGCAATCATTTTAACTACCTCCAACAAGATGTTATGGTAGTGCATAGTCCCACAAATTCGGTTGAATTTCTACAGATGGATATAGGGTTCCCCATTTGTGTTCTCAAGGAACGTAGGAAGAAGTGAGAGAAGTTGTTGCTTTAGTTTGAAGTGTCCATGTATTTGAGGAATTTGGATCCACTCGGTTATATGTTCTGCTCTAGGGTTGTAAGTCTCCTTGAGAGTCGGCTTTTGTTTCTCTCTAACATCATCATCATCTCTAGAGTGTCCACCTGCTGGGTGATCATCTCCTCCATGATGTGCTTATCCTCCTCCATGGTTCTCTCTATCCCTCTTCATATCTACCAACATATCCTAAAAAGATGTTTGGGCTAGGGCTTATTTGGTCAATTGATGTTGAATTGCTTATATTGAGGTGGGCATATGGGTATTGACCTTGTTCTTATATAATTGATGTCCCTTTCCCTTTGATGCCATCTCAAGTTCAGAGTCTGAAGATATGAGATCTATCTCAGGTTCAAAATGTGTAATTTGAAATTTACCTCAACCAGTCACGAAACAAACACTAGATGTCGGTAAGAGGTTAGAATCAGGGTTGATTCTGAATATTATTAAGGATGAAGATGCATATGGAGTACAATCAATCTCCATCCAAAAGGGAGCAAATTCAAGATAAGAGAGATGCTAATTTATTGGAGAATGATGTAGGGAGTTTTGAGAACAGTTCGCAAGGTCTGAACCAAGATCTCGGGAATCGCCCCAAATTATTTGAGTTATCAGTATTAGGGACTCAATTTCTATGTTCACAAGGTCTGAACAAAAGCCATCCTCAATGCGACATTTTAGTAGCAAAAGGATTGAAATGTTGTGGAATTAGAGCACAAAATGAAGAATATATGAAATAGAAAATAAAAGAAAGGCTCGATCTAAGAAAATAAAATGTCTCAAAAAAAGTGTAAATAAAAGGCACAAGTGTGCAATGTTTTTGATCTTGACCAAAATAGAACCAATCAATCAAACCTCAATACAAGGGTGAATACACCTACTCAACATAGTGAGATGTGAAGGTTTGACAATTATCTTGTCAATTTTATAAATTCTCAAGCAGTCTTGCCAAATTTAGTCCTTAACGGTTTTCCCATTAGGTAAGTAAGTAATACCAGATAATCATCTTGTACTTCTCACTTCCTTTGTAACCAGTTGCATGTACATTTTTAAGGTCCTTGTAATTAGGTCGGGATATACTACTCATCCAAAGAATAAACGATGAAGATGATAGGCAAAACAAATACTCACCCTTTGTGGGGTACTGGGATGTGGCATAATGAGACACGGGCCTGCCGTCGTAGAACCCTATGATTTGTTATGTCCAAAAGCAGACTCAACCCCACTTGCCCATGCACTAATAGAAGCGCAATACTTCTGAGTCCAATCAATAAACGAGGTAGTACTCATGCTGGGATTTGGGCTCTTTTCCTTAAGGGACGTGCCTAACTATGTCTGAAAGGTACCTGAGAACAATTAGGATATCATTCTCACCCAATACAATGAATGGACAATTAATCAATTTTATTTTGATGAAATTTTCTTAACAATCGTTTTTTAGTTTTTCTGTTATCACTTATTTTGGATATTTTTATGCAAAGGCCAAACACTTTTGTAAATTCTTTTCTTAGCCTTATGTAATTAAAATCAGAGGGAGAATGCAGAAAAGCAATGTAAGTCGGAAAATAATGATGTGATGTTCTGTCAGAATGCTTACCTTGCTTCCCATCTCTCGACATGGGACACTATATAGAATTGAAAAGCTACACTAAGTGAAATGCAACGATGAATTCACACTAAGATATGAGCTTCTATTATTATGAAGAACTTGTTTGATTTAACTAAGTCCAAATGTGAGACTATAGGCACATGAATGATATTATGGCTTTGGACCTAATTAATCGAACTTACACTACTAGAATCTATGAGCTTAATCAACGAAGATGTAAAGTGAAAAATAATGTGAAAAGCACAAATCACGGTAAACAAATGAAAAGTAAGATGAAAATAGGGAGAAAAAATGTAAAAAGCGAGGAAAACCAATAAAAAATGATTCGAGTCCCCCAAGTGAACAATCAGATTATGAAATGAGACTGAATAAAGTTAAATGTCCAGGAACCTAAGTGTCTAATATTAGTACAAAATAACCAAATGAATCATCACTCTCTCATAAAAATTTAAACTACTATGCTAATCTACTCTTATCACCCGTCTTCCCCCTGCTGCTCTCTCCTGTTGGTGGGTGAAAAATTACCAACCTCCACATCTCTTGGGTTCTTTGAGCCTCCAAATAAACGCTCTCTTGGTAAGCATGCACTCATAAAAAAGTTAAAAAAGAAATATGGTCAAAACCAATTTAATAGGAAATAGAATAAAGAGAGAAAAAGATGATAATATAGCAGATAATGGAAACAAAAACAAAGTAAACTATACTACTCTACTCAACCATTGCACCCCGTCATTGGCGCCATTTGACAAGCCACGAATCATCGAGGTTCTAATGTTCTCACAAGGTATGAATACCAATCACTGAAATGACCACTCAACAACCGTGGTTCATCAACAATCAATCCAAAAATATAGATGAAGCAGTCAATGTGAAGGTGAGTTAGAAATTTATGATAACTCTACAAAATATCTATATAAAGAAAGTGTGTAGAGTGTCAAACAACTGAGAGCAAGAATAATAATATACTTAGGTGCTTGTTTTATCTTTTTGTTTTTTATATGTCTATATGTGTTTTTACTTTATTATATTTTTTTTAATTTTCAATTTTTCAAATGTTTTTCGTTGAGCTTGAATTTAATAATATAATATATATAAATATAGATAATAAATATATTTAATATCGTTATATAGATATATGTATAAAATAAAAGGAACTTGACTTTTTTGAATGTTTAAAATATAAAAAAGTTGAAATGTTCAAAAAATTGTTTTTTTATTTTTAGACTTTTCTTTGTTTTCAATGATTTTTTGGGTTTTTATTGACAATTTTATGGATTTTTAATTATATAAGTACACAAAATAGTACATAACATAAAATCAGGAGATTGAAATGGGCCTATTAAATATGTAACATATTAGATAAGGACCGATTTCAATTTTAATAGAAAATAGATGTGATAAAGAAAATTCAGGAACTTAAAACATATTTTTTGAGGATTTTGTTTATGATTATTTTAAGATTTTTAGTGTTTTACAATTCTTAAGGATTTGGTTTTATATTTTTAGTGATTTTTGGATATGAGTTGTAATGTTATATCATAAAGCTAATATATCGTTTTTGGAATTTTTTGAGGTGTTTTGAATTTTTATGATTATTCTTTGTCAAAACATGCAAATATGCCATGGTTTTATATTTTTTTATAAATAGAAAAGTAACTTTAAATTCTCTAGGAAAAAATATATGTGTTAAAGATTGGTTCCAGACACTTAAGGCAATTTTCTATTGGACTTGCGAGCCCACAACGAGCCAATATGCAATAATTGTTATTGCAAATCATTCCTTAATCTAAAATAGAGAATAAACAATTCGCTTAATTGGTCCTTGTGTATAATTAGGATTATGTACCATGGCCTTCTTAAAGATCATACAACTGTTGATTTAAAAGTTGAATCATAAAGGCTTGTTCTTAGATGATATCTAAAGAGCTAGATTGACAACTCATCAAGTACCGTCAAATGATTGTTAAGAAAGGATATCCACCCTGAGAAGATGATGGCAATTCTTTTTTAAAGGTAGATAGCTAACCGACCTCTTGATGTAGGTCCTCTATAAAGGAATAGAGATTCGGATATGTTAAAAAAGTTAGGTCAAAGAGTTAACTTAGAGAAATCAAGATAACCAAGACCTATGTCATATATTATCACGATATAGGAACACACCCTCTCATCGGAGATAGATGTGTTACTATATGTCTGAGTATGTACATTTAGCAGACCCATGGATTGATGGCCCAATCAAGGTCTACACAAGGACGAGCTGATGTGCATATGAGGGCATACGAGTAATACGATCTCTCAAAGGGATCTTATAGCTTAATTACTGAACCAGAAGACATGAGGTTACTCATAAGATATTGGGATCAAAGTGCATGCATGGTCTTCTCGCTTTGGAAGCTTGACAGAATTTATAGGTTTGATATATGCTTTTATAAATTATACGATCAATACTAGCTCCCAATGATTTGATGAGAAACTTAACGATAAAAACCTGAAGAAGGAAGTTCAAATAAGAGGTAAAACTTCGGATTTAATCTAGGATCTTCCAGTGATCTACGGGTATTAGGAATACTCGAGGGTGATGCGATCGTAAATGATTGTATAACCATGACATATCCATTCCAAGGGAGTGATGAAACTTGTTTGGATTTTACTGACTCCTCTCAGTAGATCAGTAAACTAATCTTAGTCAAAATGTTGGACATTGATCTGAATATGATTCAGATGCAATAAGAAGATTAGATTTGTGCTTTGATTCAATCAAATATTTATGACAGGTTCTCCATATTTGTATTTCTGATATGATATCAATACAAGTCACTATACACGAAACGTACAATCGCATTGTCCTTATCTCAAAGTATCTGCGAAGAAAGCACATTGTTCTTGAAAGAGTTCAAGAATAATTTAATTATTGATAATGTATATGAATAATGAGAAATGGATAATATAATGTGATTTTATTACCATGAATAATATAAATATGATTCATATTATTTGGACATCAGAATTGACATGATGCTTTAGTTATCATAGATGTACTTAATGTGAATATTACTATCCATAATAATTATACATATTATAAATGTGATTTATAATATGTTGGAGAGATTTAATTGTAAATAAAATTTATGAGTTAAATGTTGATGTTAATTGGATTCACATTAGACAATAACCGCAGTTTACATTTTATATTGGTGGTTGAATTTGATCTATAATTGTCAATGGTTTTGTTTGCAACTGTCTCAAATTATTTGATAATTATTTGGTGATATTTTACTGACAAATAAAATCACGAACAAAAATTTAATGCAATAATATTACACTAAAATATGATTGGAGAGATATTTTTCCTCTATCCAATCCATATGGGATGTCCAATTTCCTTAAAGGGGAAGAGGCTTTTTCCTTTCCCCTTACAAGTAAGGTGGCTTGATTTTCCTACTTTATTCATGAGAATCATGTTTATTTAATTGAAAATAAATATGTTAATTATTTGCAGCATAATAAATTAATTAATTACTGTTGCAACAAAATCTCAGCCATTGATTTTAATTAGGAATGCATCTCCACCATCCAAATTAGTATAAAAGGAAGGGTAGCCCTAGGCTTTTCTACTATAATAATTTCAAAAAAAGTTGTTGCAATAAATCTCTCTCTCCCTTTCTCATACATGTCCATAGTCCTCTCTCTTAATAACCCTAGTGGTCGTCCACTTGAGGGTTGTTGAGAGCACCACTATCGTTGTGTCACTATTGTGTTGCCGGATCGACTGCTCATGGATCTCCACCTTCTTTAGTGCTTCTTGCTCATGAAGAAGGATCTATATTTGATGAGAAGAAATCAAGCGATGCTTTTCTCCGATCATCAACTCGAATTGTGGGAGCTTCGTGTGTCATCTATGTGCCCGCAAGTGCTTCTACGTTGGATCAGACTCGAGATAGGAGAATCACTTAGTTTAGAGATTAGTGATTGTAAACATTCTCCCAGAGGTAACTCTAGTTATTTTTTTGTGATCTTGATGAAACGATTTGAGAAGTATTCTCGAATTATGTGGTTTCATCTTATTAAAATTTTACTTCAGCCACCTGTTGCAACTAATATGACTAGTTTCCCTAGATCGTAGTCGATGCGATCTACATGCTTCCGTGATGCGTTAAGGCCCAAACCCTAAGCCTTCAGATGGTATCAGAGTCTTGTTCAAAAGGTCTTAGATGAGATCAAAGACCCTATGAGAATAAGATTTTGTATATCCGTTGCGCTTGGACTCATTGTTTTGCATTTGATGGATGTTTTGGATTATTTTTTGATAAAATGAAAAGCTATCGTTTATGCACTATTTTGGATGATTTTTTTGGATATTAAAATGTTTTTATAATGGCTAAATATGTCCTAAAAATAGTAGCCAATTGTTAGTAGCTATTTTTATAATGTCTAAACATTTTTTCTGCATGTATTCACGGATCTATAATAAATTATTCATTAGTTATTGTTTCCCCATCACGAAACATGAAATAAACACTTTAATTAATTAGAGAATTAAACCATAAAATGACACGAATTTATTTAATGCAATTCCAAATCTGTTTGCCTTTGATATTCCATATTTAGTGGAGATGGGTTGTATGATGATTATATCATCAAGATTACTTTCTTATTTTGTTTATCATTCAATGTCAAACAAGGAATTTATGAATTTTTCATGATTAATTGATGTTTAATATTTATTTTGAAATTATTGATTGAACATCAATCACCATTGAATGAATGTTTCATGACAAAATCCTGGTTTATCCTACGATAGTTGTAGGACAACTTTTACATGCAAAACCAACATGTTTGCTTGATATGACTAGAAATTTAGGATCTCAAAATTGTTTTAAGATGCCTAATATTTCTGAGAGATTACTATATAGTATAATGTTGATCATAAAATGAATGATCAATAAAACTGCAAGTACGTAGATTCAATGATTATTGTTCTTGAGTTATTTTGGTGACAATGTCTTGGTCGTGGACATGCTAATCAGTTACTTGATCAGCACCTTCCATAGCATTTGAAGTGGAAGCACTCCATGGTAGCATTGCATGCCCGACCTCACTTAATCCATCTCGATGATAGGGTGATATGAGTAAATCAAATTGTACTCTAATTACTAAAACTCGAGAATAATACCTACTTGTGAGAGCTAATATTATATGGTAATATCAAGCAAATCCTAATTATTTGTTGGTTGTTTGATTGGATTGATAACTGATTGAGTATGATTTAATTAATTATATCTAATTAAAATAAACAGTCCATTTTAAATAGAGTTGTATTTCCCTCAGAAGAATTAATGATGTGAATATGATTCATAATGATAATTAAAATTTGTATAGGATATGGAGGATCATATAAATGACATCGATGGTCTCCTGTCAAGGCGAAGGGTTCTGTCATCATGGATTATATGCTATAGACGCCTGTCCAAAGTAAAAGCCCCTACATACAACCGCTCATGGACTAGGCTCTTTGCTTCTCAAAAGAGTAAGGCCGTATGCGTAGTGTTGGACATGCGAGCCCACGGCGAGCCATTATGCAATAAATGTTATTGCGAAAATCATTCCCTGATCTGAAATTAAGAATAAATAATTTACATAATAGGTCCCTCTGTACAATTTGGGTTATGTAACATGGCCATCTTAATAATCATACAACTGTTGATTCAATAATTGAACCATAGAGGCTGGTGTTTGGATGAATATCTTAGGAGTTAGATTGAGGACTCATCGAGCACCGTCAAATGATTGATGATCTCCAGCCTGAGAAGGAGATGGCAATACTTTTCTCATATAGTCTGATATCTGACCGACCTCTTGATGCAGGTCCTCTGCATAGGAATAGAGATTCGGAGGTGTCAGATTAGTTAAGATAAAGGGTTGACTTAAAAAGATCGAGATAACCAAAATCCTACATCGTATGTTGTCGCGATATAGGCACACATCCTCTGACCGGAGACAGATGTATTGCTATATGTCTGAGGATGTACATTTGGCAGACCAATAGGTTGATGACCTAACCAAGGTCTATACACTGACGAGCTGGTGTGCATATAAGGGCATATGAGTAATACAATCTCTTAGAGGGATCATACAGGTTCACTTCTGAACCAGAAGACATGAGCTCACTCATGAGGTATTGGGAACGAACAAATTTCATGCATGGTCGTCATCCTTTAGAAGCATGACACGAATTTGAAGGTATGATATATGATTTTGGAAAGCATATGATCAATACCAAATGCCAATGATGAAGATTGAGAAACTTGTTGATGAAACCCTGAAGATGATAGTGTAGAATTGATCTTTATCTTCGAGTTGATCATAGGTCTTCTAGTATGCAGGATGTACAGGTATTAGGAATACCTGAGAGTGATGTGATCAACAATCGATTGTATAACCATGATGCTTCCATTCTGAGGGAGTGATGAAACATGTCTGGATTTTAGTGACTTCTCTCAGTAGAGAAGCAATCTGATCTTGGTCCAATTGTTGGACATTGATATGAATGATAATCAGATGCAATGACAAAATTAGATTTGCGGCTTTGATTAAATCAAGCATCACTGGGAGGTTTGTGAGATCTGGATTTGAGATGTGATCTCAATATCCAAGTTGCTATACATGGAACAATACATTCGGCATGTCCTTATCTCCAAGTATCTGCAGAGAATACACATTGTTCTTGAAAGCGTTCAAGAATAATTCCAAGTTTGAATTATATCTAAGAATTGAGAAATGGATAATTAATTGTGATTTAATTATCATGAATAATGTGAATTCGATGCACATTATCTGAATGCATGAGAATGAGTATCCAATGTAATTAAATGTGATTTAATTAATGTGGATATGTATAATGTGGATAGCACTTTCCAATTATCCATCTATACTATAAATAGGATTTATAATATACATTAAAGAGAGACTTGTGTGATTTATATTTATTGATTAATTGTTAACGTGAATGGGATTCACATTGAATAATTAATTAAAAATATAATTACATTTAGTTTTGGGTTGTGAATAAGATTCACAATTTTTCGATGGCTTGATATTTTCCAAAAGATAATTTGGAATTATTTTGAGAAAATTATTTTCAACAAGAGTTACAGGAGATATCATGAGACAACGAGATCTCATGATATATTAAGGAGATAGACCAAGTCCTATCTAACAAGAGAGGACGGCTACAACTCTCCTTGAGGAGTAGAATAGTTGTCCCCCCTTTTTAGGAGAGGACCATGGTCTTCTCATTATCCTATACCTAGTCAAATGTGATACTTTGAGATTAATTATATTGATTTGTCAATGTTAATTAATTTGAATTAAATCACTTGTTGTGTTTTACCAACAACATCCTAGCCGTTGAAAGGAACGCAAATCAATCTCATCCATTGATTGTGTGTTGTCCATGGAATGGATACATGGAATCCCAAACCCTATATAAGAAGAGGCATGAATTGCTCTTCGATACACACCGACTTGAAAGAAGTCTCTCTATTCTCTCACTCTCATTCTCGCATGCCCTCTTCTCCTTCTCTCTTGGGTGGCCGTCCACCCTACTCCAGAAAGAAGAAGGCCCTCATCGTCAGCCTGCGTTGCTTCGAAGACTCTCGGTGCTCCATCTTCTTTAGTGCTTCTTGCTCGTGAAGAAGATACATGATCTCGTGTGACGAGGTCAGGAGTTCCCTTGCTTGGATAACTACATGGATTGCGAGGATCATGCGACTCATCCCCGGGCTCGCAAGCGTCTTCTCCGAAGATCGGACTTGAGACAGGAGGTCTCTTTTTGTAGAGACTCGATCAACCACACTATAAGAGGTATTCCTTTATACTTAATGTATTTATAGATGTAACGATCTGAGAACCGTTCTTGGATCATGTGGTTTCATCGCAAGAAAATTTTTTAAATTCCGCTCAACTAGTCCAACTAGTCGTTCTTCATCGTATTTGATACGATGCTCATGCTTCTGTGATGCGCTTAAGGATTATTCTATATCCTTCAAGTGGTATCAGATGAAGGTTTACGAAGATTTTGGATATGATCCATGAACCTACGAAAATTTGGGCTCGTTTGGGTTCATGAAGATTTTAGCATTTCAATTTTCGCAGCCCTGTTTTGAGATAACTTTTAGGCCCTATTTAAAATATTTAAACATTAATTTATCACATATATAATATTCCCCTTTAAATAAGAAAAATGTAGAATTTGAGTTTGCGTATTTTGGATTCTGTTTTCTCAAGATATGATTGTTTTATTGACCATATGTCCACTGTTTCGGAGATGGCGATTAGAGACGTAATTAAGATGTTAATAACGGTTTTAAAACGCCTGGAAATGTGTGTTTATCACATGGTTTTATTTTTAAATCAAGTTTTCAATCTCTGGAAATTAATTTTTCTTAATTTGGATTTAAAATGAATGAGATATGCTATTTTTAGTTAGTGAGGGTCACTGCTGGAAATTGCATCATTATCCAAAACCTTGTGATTGTCGTTTAAGAAAATTGCAAAATTAATAGTTAATTTCCTGGAATAATTGCGGATAATATTTGAGAAATATTAGAACAATAATTATTCTCTTAAATGATATTGCCTCAACTAATGAATGATTAGATTAGATCTAGATCACCAATTGGTTGCTAGATACACATTTAACAAACTTGTTACTTGAATAGGCTTTGGGAATTTATCTAGCAAATTTCCTTATAATCAAAATGATTTTGATTATTACTATATGGTATAATTTCGGTTGAAAGATCGATGATCATATCAAATACAAAAATGATTGGCTCGACATTATTTTTTCCTGAGGCGGATATGGTGTCTAGTCGGGGAGCATTGGGGTAGCAGGTTGCACCGTATGTGGTCTGTCCCACTCCCGTCGGTACTGACCATGACAACGGGTAGGGAACGAATGATGCCTGTGAGATCATGATGTATTTTTTTCTAATTATTAAAATTTGAATTAATATGTATTTGAGATTGTACCATATTTCAAGTAACAATTAAAATATTTGTTGAATATTAATTAGATCATTATTTTAATATGATTAAATTAATTGGAATCTAATTAAAATTAAAATACTCTATTATGAATAGAGTTGTTATTTCCCTTGGAATAATTAATCATAATGAATATGATTCATAATGATCAATTAGAATTTGAATATGAGGTAGAGGATCACATAAGTGACATCCATGGTCTCCCATCAAGGCGAAGGGTTTCCGTCGCCAGGGATTGCATGTAGGAGATGCCTGTCCGAAGTGACAGCTCTTGTATACAAGTGAATCTGGATCGGGCTCTTTGCTTCTCGAAAGAGTAAGGCAGTATGCGTAGTGACCCCAATATCAGATCCTCATATTATTGGGACATTATTGGATTGCGTATAGCAAGTACTATTCCTGCTGACGGTTGGTTCAATTAACAACGGGTCAACATCACCTTAGGGGTGGTGGGCCCGGGTGTTAAAGACCGAATTGGGAAATGCAAGTTGGACTTGCAAGGCAGAATGTGTTCCTACTTCTCTTTATTGGAATGACAGATTCTCATATCATTGTGATGTGACAAAGGTAAAAAGGAGATCCCAAATCATGCTTGAGATATAGGGGTAAGTATATCTCTTACATTGAAAGTGAGTAAGGGAATGAACTTTCAGTTTTGACAAGGTAAGACAACTTTGATATAAAATTCTTAAATCAAGGTAAAATGTGTACATATATTTATATATATTTATGTAAATTTCTTATTTCAGATAATCCTCATTAAAACCCACTCAGTACTATACTCAGTAATAACCAATAAAATATCATGAATTGGATCTATGATCAAGATATTATACTTGCAGTTGGACACATAATGTATGTGATAGCAATGTGCAAGTTTCCTCATAATAATGAGGAATGACAATTAAATAAATAATAGGACTGCAGCCCTAGGGTTTGTATGTCTCTATAATCTTGATCTCTCATCGAATGTATTTTGGAAGTGACATGTTGATGATGATCGTGATTGTCAATTAATCCTTATAAATTCTAAAAAGATGTTCTGGTATACATATGTGCTCTTGACATTTAATCATGAATGAAATTGTTCACTACATTATGCAAAATGGTGGCTCTACAAGAGATGAAGTATTAAAAATGTTTGAATACCTACCTGAACCTAAGTCTTTAAGAGTTAAGATGTATGTAGATATGATGAGTGTCATCGTCCTACTATCTATACTCTAGTCATTCATGAAGCTTCATAATGTTCATATTGTATGAATTAAATGAAGCATGTATAAGTGTCGAAATACTCTTATATTGAAATCTTTTGAATTCAACATATGAGATCCTGTGTCTTAAGCAATGGTTCTTTAGAGATGAAAGGAGCGCAGTGGAAGCATGGGTTGGACCCAAGTTAGAAGAAAAGTCAAAGAGTTGACTGTACTTCTATGGTTTCCACACATGACATCCAAAGACTTGGATGAATGCCAATACTGCAATGAGCCGATGTATTGATAGTATAACTATCAAGTCTATCTAGAGTCCTTAGAGAAGGACTCGGATAGAGCATCGAAATAATTTACATCTACATATAATCATTGAAATTGACTTTCTTATATGATAAGATGAAAGACTAATAATTGTATGTCATTCTTCTGCTAACACTTGTAATTGGTTGCATATGTTTTAGAAGACTGGATTTTGATCTTAAGGTTTAATAGTCATCCACATCAATATTAATGTAATTGTTGCAACAATCTCTATTGGATAGATAAACTTCATATTTTCAGTGGGAGATCCCTTAGTCTTAGAGAATATCTCTACTACATAGATATTAGAAAACATTCATAGTTTATTTCTAAATGTTGGAAATAAACATGATTTTTGGATTAGACCTATCATAAAGAGTTATGATGGATATATTTCAGATAGTATTTTGATATCTGGAGGACCCTAAGAAATTAGAAATTAATGAATGGTTCATTAGCATTTCTAATACTGAAAATTAAACCTTAGAAGATCAATAGGAGGATGAAGATCATTTGACAATGATCTGGCATCAAACCTCGGACATATGTCTATTGATGAGATCAATAGACTAGTAAGAGAGAAACTTTAGAATGTCTAAAATCTCAAATATTACATAGTTTTGAATATTGTATTCAAAGTAAAAAATGTCCAATGCACCTTTTTCTGGGAATGGTGTAAGATTCCATGGTATTCAAGATCTCATACATATTGATGTTTGTGGAACATCTGTATCATAATAAACATCGATGATATGTGATATCATTTGATGATTAATTGTGATATGAGATTTCTTCCCTTCACCTATGAAAGCTTTGAAATGTTCAAAGATTTCATAATTTTTGGTTTAGAACCAAAGTTTGAAGGAAGATGAAATGAATTTGATATAACCTAGGTAGCTTGTACCTATTAGATGAATTCAAAGGAATACCTTATGGAGATATGAATGCCATTCCTATCTCAATCCTCCTAATGTACATAAATTCAATAAAGTTATATGGAGATACAATTTATCATGTGTGACATGATTTGATCAATGATTAATCTTAGCATAATTATCTCTTAGTTTCCAGGTATATATATGTGGTAGAGACTACATTATATATCCTTATAAGGTTCCATGCTAGTAAGCTGGAATCTAGCACTAAAGAGTTCTACTTCTTTAGGAAAATAAAGGATGGTATTCGATACCTAGTTTATGACCATGAGATTCTTAAAAGATCTCATCTCTAAGGATATGATTCTTAGAGAATGACTCTATTGAGAATCAAGATGAAAATGAAGTGAAGGAATTCATTGAATCTTGAGAAGATAACGAGGCTCCTGAAATCGGAAACTAAAAGGACAATTAAAGGTGAAACACTAATACCTCTTCAAATGATTTTGAGGATGAATTCCATGTGTTAGAGAAATCTGACAATGATCGAGATTCATATGATGAAGCTTCTGAGGATCATGTCATGGAAAGATGGAAGTTAGCAATTGAGTCTAAAGTAGACCTCATATACAAGTGTTTTATATGGACCCTCGAGGATCCACCTATATGGGTAAGACATGTTAAGGTGTAGATGGATCTTTAAGAGAAAGAGGGAACCTGATGAGAAGGTAGAAACCTTCAAAGCACAATTTGTATCCACAAGGTACACACCAAAGAGAAGACATTGCTTGCAATAAAACTTGCTCTTCAGTAACATTGCTTAAACCCATCAGATTATTGCTAACTATAGCTACGCAACTTGACTTTGACATCTTCAAGATGGAAGTCAAGATTGCATTCCTCCACGATTATCTCTCTGAGGATATTCACATGAAGTAACCCCATGGCTTCATAGTTGAGGAAAGCAAGCTGTGCAAGCTGAATAACTCCATCCGTCGACTCAAATAAGCTTATTGTAGTTGAAACATCATATTTGATGAAATCATAAATGTTATGATTTCAGATAGAATCTTGATGAATCATGTGAACCTTGGTGAGAGTGCCATTCTAATCACCATACTAAATGTAGATGATATCCTAATCATTTGGAATGATATAAGGATAATAATAAGTGTTTCATGGACTGGCTATTCCATACCTTGAGATGTGATCTCAAGGATACCTCTTAAATCTTAGTTCTGAAGATGTTTAAAAGCAAAGAAAAGAGGGTATTGGAAATGTCACATTAGTTGTACACCTTGGATATATTCCATTTTCTGGAAAATTCCAAGAAAGGCTTCCTTCCCTTAAGATATGGTGCTGACCTATCTAAAGGGATAGCACCGCAAAGAGTTGAGGAAGTGAATGCTAGAAATACTTGCCCTTGTGCATTAGTTACGAGAAGTCGAGTGTATGCTAGATGTGTACAAAAGACAGATGTCTACCATACAGTTGGAACAGTAAACGTTACTAATCCTACTAAGGAGATAAAACACTTGATTGCAGTAATAACAATATCTTCAGAGATGAAAAGATTTTTGAGATAGTGATATTAAAAGTCTTGTCTTCAAGAACTTAAGACTTTATAGATAGTGATCTAAAAGGTCTTAACTATGGATACCTTAGGAGATTGAGATCTCGAGGAATAAGGGTATTCTAATAAGGATTATGGAAATACTTATTATAATTGTGACGCTATAGTGTCAAGGACACTATAACTGACAAGATTGAGTATTGGTTGCATAAGATGCAACATTCGCATCGGATGCGAGCATTGTTTCTAGGGGATATGCAAGTTCCGTAAAAGGACTTGGCATAGTCTCTCGGGACAAAGTGTCTGATCAGCTTACCTAGCTATTATTTCTATATAGCCTATGATTGTCACATTAGTGTGTGTTTAAATGATTAGCCCACGACGAGCCACTATGCAATAAATGTTATTGTGAAAATTATTCCCTGATCTGAAATGAAGAATAAATAATTTGCATAATAGGTCCCTTTGTACAATTAGGCTTATGTACCATGGCCATCTTAATAATCATACATCTGTTGATTCAATAATTGAATCATAGAGGCTGGTGTTTGGATGAATATCTAAGGTGTTAGATTGAGGACTCATCAAACACCGTCAAATGATTGTTAGGAGATGATCTCCAGCCTGAGTAGGAGATGGCAATCCTTTTCTCATATAGGTTGATATCTGATAGACCTCTTGATGTAGGTCCTCTGCATAGGAATAGAGATTCGGAGGTGTCAGATTAGTTAAGTCATAGGGTTGACTTAACAAGATCGAGATAACCAAAGTCCCACATCGTATGCTGTAGCGATATAGGCACACATCCTCCGACTGGAGACATATGTATTGCTATATGTCTGAGTATGTACATTTGGCAGACCAATAGGTCGATGACCTAACCAAGGTCTATACACCGGCGAGCTAGTGTGCATATAAGGCATATGAGTAATACAATCTCTCAAAGGGATCATACATGTTCACTTCTTAACCGGAAGACTTGAGCTCACTCATGAGGTATTGGGAACGAACAAATTCCATGCATGGTCATCGTGCTTTAAAAGCATGACATGAATTTGAAGCTATGATATATGCTTTTGGAAATCATATGATCAATACCAAATCCCAATGACCAAGATTGAGAAACTTGTTGATGAAACCCTGAAGATGATAGTGTAGAATTGATCTTTATCTTCGGGTTGATCAGAGGTCTTCAAGTATGCATGATGTACAGGTATTTGAAATACTTGAGGGTGATGTGATCAACAATCGATTTTATAACCACGGCGCTTCCATTCTGAGGGAGTGATGAAACATGTCTGTATTTTAGCGACTCCTCTCAGTAGAGAAGCAATCTCATCTTGGTCCAATTGTTGGACATTGATCTGAATGAGATTCAGATGCAATGTGAATATTAGATTTGCGACCTTGATTAAATCAAGCATCTCTGGGAGGTCCGTGAGATCTGGATTTGAGATGTGATCTCAATATCCAAGTCACTATACGTGGAACAATACATTCTCCTTGTCCTTATCTCCAAGTATCAGTGGAGAATACACATTGTTCTTGAAAGAGTTCAAGATAAATTCCAAGGTTGAATAATATCTAGGCATTGATAAATGGATAATTAAATGTGATTTAATTATCATGAATAATGTGTTCGATTCACATTATCTGAATGCATGAGAATGAGTATCCAATGTAATTAAATGTGATTTAATTAATGTGCATGTGGATAATGTAGATAGCACTATGCAATTATCCATCTATATTATAAATAGGATTTAAAATATTAATTAAAGAGAGACTTGTGTGATTTATATTTGTTGATTAATTGTTAATGTGAATGGGATTCACATTGAATAATTAATTAAAAATATTATTACATTGAGTTTTAGGTTGTGAATAAGATTCACAATTTTTCAATGGCTTGATATTTTCCAAAAGATAATTTGGAATTATTTTGAGAAAATTATTTTCGACAAGAGTTATAGGAGATATCATGAGACAATGAGATCTCATGATATATTAAGGAGATAGACCAAGTCCTATCTAACAAGAGAGGACGGCTACAACTCTCCTTGAGGAGTAGACTAGCTATCCCCCTTTCTCAGGAGAGGACCATGGTCTTCTCATTATCCTATCTCTAGTCAAGTGTGATTTAATTTGAGATTATTTATATTGATTTATCAATGTTAATTAATGTTAATTAAACTTGTTGTCATATTTTACCAACAACATCCTAGTCGTTGAAAGGAAAACAAATCAATCTCATCCATTGATTGTGTGTTGTCCATGGATTAGGATCCATGGACTCCCAAAACCCTATATGGGAAGAGGCATGCCTTTCTCTTCGATACACACCGACTTGAAAAAAGTCTCTCTATTCTCTCTCTCTCTCTCATTCTCGTGTGCCCTCTTCTCCTTCTCTCTTGGGTGGTCGTCCACCCTACTCCAAAAGGAAGAAGGCCCTCATTTTCAGCCTGCGTTGCTTCGATGAATGTTGGTGCTCCATCTTCTTTGGTGCTTCTTGCTCATGAAGAAGATACATGATCTCGTGTGACGAGATCAGAAGTTCCCCTACTTGGACAACTACTTGTATTGCGAGGATCACGCAATTAATCCCCGCGCTCGCAAGCATCTTCTCCGAAGATCGGACTTGAGATAGGAGGTCTCTTTTCGTAGATACTAGATCAACCATGCTACAAGAGGTATTCCTTTATACTTAATGTGGTTCTAGATGAAACGATCCGAAAATCATTCTTGGATTATGTGGTTTCATCGCATGAAATTTTTTTAAATTCCGTTGCATAGAACAACTAGTCCAACTAGTCGTTCTTCGTCGTATTCGATACGATGCTCACGCTTCCGTGATGAGCTTAAGGATTATTCCATATCATTCATGTAGTGACCCCAATATTGGTTCCTCGTATTACTGGGGTGATATTGGATTGTGCATGGCGAGTTCTATTCCTATTAACATTTTATTCAAATAACAATGAGCCAATATCACCTTAGGAATGGTGGGTCTGGGTGTTAAAGACCGAATTGGGAAATGCAAGTTGGACTTGCAAGGCAGAATGAGTTCCTGCTTCTTTTATCCGAATTGTAGTTTCTCATATTATTGGAATGTAATAAAGGTAGAAAGGAGATCCCAAATCTTTCTAGAGATATAGCGGTAAGTATATCTCTTGTTTTGAAAGTGAATAAGGGAATGAACTTTCAGAGTTTATAAGGAAAGGAAACTTTGATATAAAATCCTTATTCAAATTAAAATATATTTAATTAAATTATCTTATTTTTGATAACCTACATTGAAGCCACTCAAAACTATACTTAGTCATAACCAGTAAAATTTCATGGATTAGATCCATGACAAGATGTAGTACTAGCAGTTTGACATGTAACTTATGTGGTTTCAATGTACAAGTTTCCTCATAATAACGAGGAATGACAATTAAATAGACAATAAGGACAACAACCTATGGTTTGTGTGTCTTTATAAGCGTGATCTCTCATCAAATGTGCTTTGGAAGTATCATATCTACGATGTTCGTAATTGTCAAAATCCTTATAAAACTGAAGAAGATGTTTTTGCAGACATATGTGCTCGCAACATTTAATCATGAATGACATGGTTCACAACATTATGCAGAATGGTAGGTCTATAAGAGGTGATGTACTCAAAATATTTGAAGACCTTACCGAACTAAAGTTTTTAGGGTTAAGATGGATGTAAATATAATGAGTATCATAATTCTACTATCTCTAATCAAGTACTTCATGAAGCCTCATAATTCATATTGTACGAATATGATGAAGTAAGCATAAATGTTGAAATGTTATTGTATTGAAGTCCCTTGAGGACATGTTCAATTTAAGAGGTCCTTTATTTTAAGCAAATGTTGTTATAGATTAAGGAAGCACAGTGGAAGCATGGATTGGACCCAAGAAAGAAGGAAAGTCAAAGAGTTAGATGTACTTCTGTGACTTCCATACATATGACATCTAAAGAGTTAGATGAATGCCATCATTGCAACAAATCAATATATTGATAGTATGACTATCGGAACCGTCTAAAATCCTTAGAGAAGGAATCTGATAATACATAGGCATATTCTACATCTACATATCATTGAAATCAACTTACTTATTAGATATGAATAAAGTTTGATAATTGTTTATCATTTTTTCAAGAACACTTTCAATTGGTTGCATATGTTTTATAAGACTAGAAACCTTGTTCTTAATGTTTAATAGTCACCCACTTGGGAGATGCAATTGTTGAAACAATCTCCCTTGGATAAATAGTCTACATATTTTCACTAGGAGAGCTATAGTCTTATAGAATATCTCTATGACCTAGATATTAGAATGCATTCATTTTTTATTTCTAATTTTGTTGGAAATAACCATATATTCTAGAATAGACCAATTATAAAGTGTTATGATGGATATATTTTAGATAATATTCTAGCATCTAGAGGACTCTACTAAACCAGAATATTAATGAATGGTTCACTGACATTTTTAATATTGGAAGTTAACCTTAAAGGATCAAAAGGAGGATAAAGATCATTTGTCAATGATCGGACATCAAGTTGGACATATGTCTATTGATAAGATCAATAGACTAGTAAGAAATTGAACTTTATATTTCTTGAAAGCTCAAAGATTACATACTTGTGAATAGTTTATTCAAAGTAAAATATCCAATGCACCCTTCTATGTGAATGGTGTAAGATGCATAGGTATTCAAGATCTCATATATATTGGTTTATGTGGACTATCTATACCAAAATGAACATTAATGATATATCCATTGATGATTATTTGTGGTATGTGATTTCTTTCTTTCACATTATAAACCTTAGAAATGTTCAAATATTTCACATTTTTTATTGAGAACCAAAGCTAGAAGGAATATGAAAAGAATTTGATCTGACAAAGGTAGCCAGTACCTATCATATAAATTCAAAGAATACCTTATCAATAAATGATTGTTGTTTCTATCTCACTCCTCCTAATTCACCTCAACTCAATGAAGTTGTAGGGAGATACAATTGAATCATGTGTGACATGATTTGATCAATGATGAATTTTACAATAATTGCATATTGGTTTCCAAGTATTTGCAGTAGGGACTGCAATGTATAAGATTCCATGCAAATCTGAACAAAAAAAATATTATAAGATATGGTTTGGAATCAAGCCCAGTGTTGAACACTTGAGGATTTAGGGTTGCTTGGTCCATGACCATAACATGGATGCATGTAAACTAGAATATATCACCTGAGAGTGTTGCTTCATTAGGAATATAAAGAACGATATTTGATACATGCTTTATGATCCTAAGATTCTTAAAAGATTTCATCTATGAGGATATGATTCTTAGAGGATGACTTTGTTGAGAATCAAGATAAGAATGAAGTAAAAGGACTCATTGAACTTTAAAAAGATAATACGGCTCCTAAAACTAGAAACTAAAAGGATAATTGAACATGAAACACTCATACCTCTTCAAATTGAAGGGTGGTCAGACAACCTAGACGGTACGGATTCCTTGTGTTAGAGAAATTGGACAATAATCAAACTTCATATGATGAAGCTTCTGAAGATCATGACACGGAAAGATGGATGTTAGCAATAAAGTCTAAAGTACACTTCTTACACAACTTTTGTGTATAGGACCTCGAGGATCCACCTGTAGGGGTCAGACCCATTAGGTGAAAATGGATCTTCAAGAGAAAAAAGGAACATGATGAGAAGGTAGAAACCTTCAAAGCATGGCTCGTAGCCAATAGCTACACATAGATATAAGACATTGCTTGCGATAAGACTTTCCCTCCAGTGTCCATGCTAAAACCCATCAGAACATTATTAACTAAAGCTACACAACTTGACTATGACATATACAAGATGGAATTCAAGATTGCATTCCTCCATCAATACCCCAACGAGAATATTCATATAATGTAATTCCATGGCTTAATAGTTGAGGAAGACAAGGTGTGTAAGTTGAAGAAATCCATCTATGGACTCAGCTAAGCTTCTTATAATCGGAACATAAGATTTTTTGAAGTTATAAAGGTTGTTATTTCATACAGAATCATGATGAACCATGTGAAGCTTAGTGTGAGTGCTTGATGGGAGGAATTTCGATGGGGGATCCTAACTCTTTATATTAGAAGGTCGGCAGTGCTCGACAAGTTGAGTCTGGCAATCGTTGTGTCGAACGTTGTCGTAGTAGTCAGATCGTATCTCAATCTCTCATCAACAATTAACCCACAATTGTGATTAAGCAATAAACACAAGTAAGCTAAACTTTATTATACCATAGAAAAAAGTATGTATAATATGCAAGTGTAGGGGTCGAATCAGAAAGGAGATATAGGGATAGATACAAAAATTGACAATCAAAGAGAAAATAAACAAATGTATTTTTGAGTTTTTATAGGATTTTTCTAATTTTTATGGGTTTTCAATATTTAATAATTTTTATTGTTTATAATTTATAATTTTTAAATTTTTCTAATTTTTTACATTTTCTTTTTATAAAATATAAAGTTATAATATATAAATATATTAAGAGTTTCAAGATAAATACAATATATAATAAATATATACTAAATATATAAAAATCAATAAAATACAAATAAGAACTGTCCTTTTTATTTTCTCAAGAATTTAAATATATATTAAGTGTTAAAAATAATAATCAGATTAATAAATATATAAGTATAGATGTGTTCTCTATCGTCTTTATAATTATAAATATAGCTATAAATATCCAAAGTTATAAAATAAAATATTTTTTATTGTTTTTCTGATTTTCTCCATTTTTTATAGATTTTAGATAATTTTTGAGAGTTTTCATGAGTTTTTAATTATGGAAATAAATAAAACAAATCAAACAATAAATCAGGGACATTGAAATGGACTTAATGAATATGTATCGAATCAGATTGAGTGAAATTTCATTTTTCTTGATTTCGAAATGATCTAAAGAAAATTCATAAACTTAAAACATATTTCAATGAGTTTTTTCAAGATTTTTAGATTTTTTAATAAATTTTTCTGTGTTTCTGATTTTTATGGATTTTTGATAATATTTTACAAAAATATTAGATCACAAAATCAAATATGCATAAATAAATAGACAAGATTTTTTGGACTTTTTCAAACATTTTTATAAATTTTATGGATTTTTAAAAGCATAAAAGGGAAAAATTCAGTGTTTTGTATTTTTATAAATAGGAAAATAATTTTAATTACATTAAGAAAAATATGTGTTATTTAAAATAGTTCAAAGAACTTAAGATACTTTTCCTATAGGTTTTAGATCAAAAATGCTATTTTTAATAATAAAAAGCAAGAAATAAAATTAAATGTGCTAGAAGGGACCTAGATGCAATTTAAACAAAGATTCAATGTATTCTAGAACACCCTAAAGAAACCGAAGGGCATACATGCAAAAATACCAGATATTTCAATATTAAATACTATAGTAGGGGTATTTCTGCAATATTCAAAAGTTCCAGATCCTACATGATATTTTCCATGAAAATATTACAATGATATTTAAAATCCTGGGATAATATAATAACACAAACTCGGAGGGGTGTTCTTACAAAATACCCAATCCCCTCACGTACACAGGCACGCAAGGTGACATGGATTCAATTAAAGTTCAAATATGGAAAGTTAAGGTCCTAATGGTAAATACTACAAAAATACTTGAACTACAAATGAAAGTTTATGGACTAAAACGAAAATACAAAAATCAAGGGGAGAACATGCAATATACCCCTAATAGTCGTTGATGGACGACAGATGTGGCACCACTTATCCTTGTGGCATGCTCTAGGTGGTCGATGCCGCTTCACGGATGAAGTATAGAGATTAGATCCCGCCTAGGAATCTGACATCTGGGCTTTGCGAGATCAGATGATGGCTGCTGCACTTGGAGATGGCTCTTGATCTGACTGTTGGGAGCACGCTTGGAAGAATAGGGAAGAACACCCCATTAGGAGAGATTCAATCTATGCTCCTAGTCGACTCCAACCAACTAGGTTGCTCCCAGGTGTCTCAAAATGAAGCTGGTGCTCCTATGAGTCTGCTAGGATGTTTATAAAGGTCTAGGACACATCGCTAGGTTCCTAGAAGGCTTGGAAAGGCGGAGCTCCTGGGATATCGAGCAAAAACCGAACCTACTTGGGTCTTCAACCTCAAATACTTGCAGGGTTATCTTGCAAACACAAAGGCAAACATCCTAGGCTGATTTGGGGTGAAATGGAGTGGAAACGAGGTGGCGGAGTTCCCAGAGAATGGCGGAGGTAAAACTTGATCTTCTAATCCATGCATGATCAGGGGGAATGGAGGGGTGCTGGATCTGTAGAAGCGTGTGGGAAAGAGATCAACGAGGTCGGAGGATAGTGGGCGGACAATGAACTGAGGCTGGAGCTCGAAGCTCTAGCAAAGTATGATATTTCATTTTACAAAATACAAGACTGAAGTAAACAAAATAAAAGGCTAAACTTGTTTACTGCTACTACTAGGAATAAAAAAACCAAAGAAAAGGGCTTCTCAAACTTGGGGGACATGGAGCAGAAGACCTTCACCAGAGCAAGTCCGACGAGGCTTGGATCTCACCTATCTATCTCCTTCTCCACAACTAGATCTTAGGATATTCATCCACTATCACTGGGGATGCTCATGTTAAGAGAAAAGGGGAAGAATATGGGTCAAGACGGATCAAATTCAAATGGAGGTAGGAGGAGAAGCTAAATAGGGAGGCGACTTGGATTAGAGTTGCTGGTGAATCGATGTTCCATCGTTCGAGAAATCACTAGGGCGTGAAAGTGCTACGAACAGGGAACAGATTTGCAGAAGGAATCGAGCCCAGAAAAAGGGAGGGACAAATTGGAGAAGAGACGGGGTCATCGCTCTAACGCGCCTAAGGTTAGGAACAGGTACAGTTGACCGGTTGGTCAACCAAGACTCGCACATGATTGGTCCATGTTAGACGCTTGAGGACAAAATAAAAAAGAAAATAGAAATTAAATAAAGAATGATTTTATTAATTTTTTAAAACATGAAAGTTGTTTCTTCTTTTATGTACTATTTTAGGTTATTTTTATTTATTTATATCGACCTTTTTATTATGTGTTAATTTTTATAAATTTGATTATAGGTATAATTACTTATATATAGTGTATTTTTGTATTCTATATATTATTATTTTATGTTTTTAATTTATATATTTATAATATATTTACCTATGCATTTACACATTTTTATTTTATTTTTTTCTTTATTTGTATACGAGTATGTATAATATAGGTATAGTATACCTATTTTTATTATATGATTTATTTTAATGAAATTCTAATATTTCCTTTTTATGTTTATAGTTTTAATATAATTCAAATAATATTTACAAATACTTAAAAAATATAATAAGAGTAAAAATATAAGGAATGAATTAAATGTATACAATTATATATGTAAAGTATACAATGAGACTTCAAAAGCCATGTTGTGTATATTAACTCTAATTTTAATGAAATCACCTTCATTAGATAGATAATTTAATTTAGAGTACAATAAATGTGAGTTTGTTTCATTTTTAATTTATATGGAGAAAATATGGATATGTGAAATTCTATTTATGGCTTTTTCAACTGTGTGTCCTGGTCACATTATACTTTATTTTTGTGTACAATTAATTCTGCCTTTTTCTATGTATTTTTATGTACATGTTTGATGTTGAAAGTATTTTTATTTGGAGTGTAAAAAAGTGTTTATATATATATTGCGTACATGTCAACTAGGGTTTATAGATGACCGTGCCCATTTGTATCTATTTATTTGCCTTATCTCCTCCTACTTTATTTCTTGTCAACCAAGTCAATATTGTCTTAATCTTGGGGTTTAGGGTCAGTTAGTATTTGCAATACTTCCTTTATTGTTCTTTTCTTTTCTTCATTCATTTATTTAGTATTTAAATATAGGTATTTGAGTACTATTTATATGTAAATGCCAGAGTGTTAATTTTTACAAGTTATCTATACTTACATGCATTTAACCATGATTTTAAAGACAAAATAATAAAATAAAGGTGAATAAATGTGTATTCAGTGCCCGCTATACTTAACTTTGTAGTCCCTAGCAAACAATTAATGGAAAAATAAGTGATGCAAAAAAAATAAAGAAAAAAATAAAGAACGTGGAATGATTCTGACTTTCAAACTTATTTGTACAAATCAAAGTTTGGAGCTTCGTTAAATCTTTAGATAATGATATGTTTGGAACCGAGTTAAAGTTAGGACTTGTGACTCAACAACCTCTAGATTCTATGCTCCTTTACCCCGTTCAATTCATAGCCTAGTCAATACCATCATTCAGATGTATACTCTTGCAATCTTGAGGTGACAGATACCATGCGTATGAATTCTGTTAGCTCTTCCCAGACAAACCACTGAACTATTAGGGAGACTTCTCCTCTAGTAGCTCGTCCTCGTTGAGGCATATATTTTCCTTGTAAGGTCAAGTGCTGCTAGTTTCATAATCGAGAAAGGGAGGTGCTAGAAGAATGGGAAAAGAAGTGAGAATGGACCAGTGTAGTCTCATTCCCTCATGAAGCTCAACAAATGTAACCAAACCATCACTAAGATGCATGTTTTTTCAAGCCCACTTTTTTATGGATATTTTTTGGTGTAGGTTTTTTTTTGTATTTTTCTTTGACTTTGCATTGCTCTGCATTCTTATTTGTGCTCCGACAGATATAAAGTCTTTTTGTCCACCCATGTTTTGGGGTCTTGGAAGAAGTTGTGTAACAGACCAATCCTCATCTAAAGCATTGTCCCAATTCGCTCTCTAGTCTTTAGATGTCCTTGCTACTAGAAGAAGTGGGTTGAAGTAACGATTTTGGCAGTCCCCAAGAACGATTCTTTAGCCACCCTTGACAAAGTGACCAAGTATCACCATGACGTAGACTCCAAGATTTTTCAACAACCCATCTGGTTTACCTAAGTGCTGAGTACGAGGTATCTAGACAAGCCACTGTCTCAAGAGTAATACTGATGAAATGGAGGGTTCCTGTTAGACACATTGAATCGACTGATGAACCAGTCTCACAAAATCAAAAGAATTAAGTCATAAAGACCTGAATCTTCACCACTCCGATCCTTAACAATTTCATTTGAAATTAGGTATAAGGTCTAGACCAAGATCCAATCTTCGATTTTTATTTAGACATGTTCAATTATAAAAATCATTCTGAAAAATGCTCATGCAATATAGAGAGATATTTTTGCGGGGACTTTTTTTCTCTTTGATCTTTTTATAGATTTTTCTTTTCAAAATGTTTTGCAAATTTTCATGGGATTTTTGAAATCATTTTTAAAATTTTATATATTTTGTATTTTTGCAAATTTTTACAGAATTTTTAAAAATAAACAAGGTTAGTGTGTTATTGCAATTTTTATGAATGTGTTCTTTACAATTAATTTGTTATATACCCTTACCAAATGCAAATGCCATTTTATTAAAAATATGAAAGTATGAATTATGCCTAAAGTATATACAACAAATATACGACCCCCCTATACTTAGCTTGAGCTATGTCCTCATTGATCAAAGAGAAAAAGAAAACATAACTCGTACTACGTACAGAAAAGCGTATACTACAACGATGAAAGAATGAGAAGTTGATCACCCCTATAATTAAGATCAAATGATCTTAAGAGACTATATGCAATGTAGGGAAGGTCAAGGGTGGGAATTTTCAAAATTGTTTGCTTGACATGTCTCTCCTTATACATAGGGTATGATATCACTAAGTATATATAGAATATTAAAAAAGTTGGAGAATAGTGAGGGATCAAAGAATGAGCACCCGAGTTAGTCATCCTCCTATACATAGGAAGAAGCATATCCTAAGTATAGTAGTGATCAAAGGTATGACTGGGTAATTGAAAAAGTAAAAATGAATAAAAGACAAGAAGAAAAGAAAAATATTTTTGGTCTTTTTCATTTGTCTGCTCTATCTACATATGGAGGCTTTTCTTTGTAGATTACTTGAATTTAATCGATAATGGACAAGAAGTCTCTTGCTCAAAGTATGATTTAAGCAGTTGTCCGTTGACTACAAAAGGTTGTGCGTCAGCTGCCAATCCTAATATCACAATGCTACCATTGTTACACACATTTTTTACAATGAATGTCCCAACCCATTGATGAATCTGTGATTCATCACATCAAAAGTCAAAAATAGAGCCTTGTTCCCGAGAAAATAGAGGCATATTTCCTTTTATCTTGCATAAATAACACTCATGCATGCATCCATAATTCATGCATTTTAGCAGCTCATCTGCATTTAAATAAGAATGCCAAAAATCCCCTGTAAAATACATCTTCATCAAATAACTTCTTCTCTATAATATATATGTATATATTCCTTAATAACATAGGGAAGAATGCCTAAAATCACCCTTGTAAAATAGCCCAAATATCCTGAGAACCCTTGTACATTAAACACACATAAAGCCCTCATACAAACCCCTAATTAGGTCTACTCACTCTTAGAATACTACATATTAAAAGACCTTCAAAATGAGACTAATTTCATTGCAATTGGAGCTTGTATGAGAAACTTGGGTTTTTGGGTCATTTTGTATACTACATATGTATATTTATGTATCTTTATATTTATGTATCATATGTGACCTTATCTCCGTCTTTGGTCAACATGAAACTTGTAGATCTCATCGAGATCTACAACTTTCATGTTTTGAGTTTTTCCAAATTCGGCTTCCTCTTCTCTCTACACATATTTCTTCCTCCAGCCATTCACAGCAGGCCACGTGGCGCCCTCTGATTGCGCCACGCGGCCCGCTGCCCTTTGTCTGATCCGCCCGCGCCTTCCGCCGTTGGATGACCATCCTGATCCAACGGCCTAGCCGCTGCCACGCACGCCCTTCACATGGACCGTAGGATCAAAGCCCACACCTCATCTCCACCGTCCCTTAGCGTCGCGCTCTCAACAAGCCACGTGGCGGCATCCACGCCGCTCGATCGCGCCCCCGATCCTCTCATCACAGCCGCCCACCTTCCAGCGAGTCTCGACCCTCAGATCATCTCTACCCTTTCATCTGAACCATCCGCTCGCACCTCGCCACAACGCGCCACGTGGCGCTCTCATAACCCCTCATCTGGGCATCCCAGATCTAATCCTAACCGCTCGCTACGCGCTAATCTCCATTGTTGGATCACAAGATCCAACGGTGGAGACTTCGTCTCCTACCTCGGGTGCCCCCTCTCTCCCACGATCTCTGCCTTGCGGGAGGGGCACCCCCTTCCTATTCTTGGAAGCGCTCCCTACACCCTCGCCGGCCGCTGACCTCCCCACGACACACCCCACTCATCCCTCTCCCTTGCCAGCTCCATCAAACACCACCATCTCCGCCACACTCGCCCCACGACAGCCACCAACTTCGCCACTCACCCATTCCAGCCGTCACCTTCATCCTTTAAATACCCCCTCTCCGGCCACATTCATCCCCATCCGCCACTCCAGAGAGATCCCTCGAGCTCCAAGCTTCCTATTGGTGACAGCAATTGGCTGATTTGTCGAGCGACGACAGAGCTTCTTCTCCGGCGAGATCCTCGGCCCACCGCCGTGTCGCAGCCACTCCTCCGAGCAGCTGCTAGAGCTCGGGACCTTACCGACCCCTTGAGCGACGACCTGGAGCTCAAAGCTGAGCCCCAAACCCCAGGTAACCCCCTCCATTCCTCCTCCGATCTTGTTCTTATTTTCCCTTTATCTTCTCCGCTTTTATTCGCCGTCATCAGCCATCTTCGCACCTCCTCAACAATCCGACGAGCTTCGTGATGAAGCTCTGATTCTCGCTGGCATCTCTACACTTTCCGATACCCTATTTCACCAGCCATCGACCTGCAGCTCCGCCACCTGGCCGGAGCCCAGTCACCCGACCATTTCCCCTTGCCTCAGGCCTCGCTGATCACGCCACCCTCTTCCACGATCACCTGCACGCCTCGGCTATACTTCTAACCTTTTGCAGGTACTCAATTCATCATTGGCCGGAGCCTCGTCGGAGCTCTCCTCGAGCTTCATCGACTCCGAGCTCCAGCCCTCCTCCATGGATCCAGAGACCACCGGTGGCTTCGCCTTTCACTTCCGCTTCTTCCGAGCAAGGTGGGAGCTGACGAAGCTCATCACCGGAGCTTGGCAACCGAGGCGGAGCTCGGCTGCCTTCACCGGAGCGCAGCCCTCTCCTCCGCAGGCGGCGGAGGATCATTAGAGAAGAAGGAGCAGCAACCGTTCGATCATCTGATCGAACGGTACTCGCCTCGCCACGCGTCCCTTCGCCGCCCTCATCCTCGACCGTTGATCACCCCTCGGATCGGACGCCTCACCAGCCGCCACGCGTCTTCATCGACATCCCTTGGATCCATCTTGATCCAAGGGCCTTCAGGCCGCCACGTCGCCTTCTCCGAGCCTCGGCATCCAAGCCTAGGCTCGGGTAACCCGAAGCTGCATCGAAGCTGGGCCGAACCTCCAGAAGACCCGAGCCTCGCTCCGAGCCTCCGACGCCCTCCGAACCTAGGTCCCCCCACGTGAGGAGCACGTGCGACCTGGGTTATTTGCACCGACGCCCCTGGAGCTTTCAAAAATTGCGAAGAGGTCCCTGTGAAGCAGACATCACGTGAGGAGCACGTGTCTCGTGGAAAAATTGCATAGAAGTCCTGCATATTATCGGTAATTGCATTTTAGTCCCTGTCAGCATATTTAATTGTTGAAATTTTAATTTCCAGTATTGCATTTACACCCTTGTGTTTGCACGTGTCCCTAGAGTGCATTTTTCATCATTTTGAGATTCTAGAAATTGCATGTTGTTGGAAATTTTGTCCTCTATCTGTTTGTACACGTGTCTGATTTTTGTTGGCTTAATTGAATTATCAATGAATTAATTGGTTCATTTGAGACATATTTTGCCCAGTGATGCCTTTTGATTTTTAATTAATTATCAGTGCCTTCAAAAATCACCAAAAATTCACAGTAGCTTAAGGACATCTTTTTTAACACTCCATAAAAATTTCATATCATTTGCAGGCATATCGAGGCCTAAATAAATAGTTTAGTGATTTTCTTTAATTAATTTTAATTAATTCATTTCACAATAAATTTAAGTTCTGTTAATTTTCCTAGGTCCCTGATCATTAGACCCTCCTAGGATAATTTTAGTTCTTGGAAAAATTGTGATTTGATATTTATTAAAAATTAAACACTGAAAATCACTCTGTCTGTTTATTTAATTCACAGAAAATTTATTTTGAGTCGAAAAATTCCAAAAAAATTAGTGTAGGTCATTTTCATCATAAATAACCATCTGGCCAATTTTCATTATTTTTGGACTTCGTTTGATACATCAATTAAATTTAAAGTTAAATTGGCTAAGATTTGTCTGCATATGTCTGCATAAGAAATAAAAAGACCAAAAAAATTGACCCTCGAACATCAACACTTGAAAATTGCTGTGATCCACCTAAGGAGACAGTTGCCTCCCTGAGATCGACCTTGGACTCCACCAAGTAAAAAAAATTTCACTGCTTAAAATTGACGAAAATCTGATTTAAGTGGTTTTTGATTAACCCCTCGTATCCGACTACAACGAGACATATTAAGTGATTTGGACATTAACCTGCCTGAATTAACTAAGGGTGCGGGAGCGTTATCACCCATTTGCTCTTCAGTTTGACTAGAGATAGTTCCAACTTTGTGTCCAACAACCACACCTTCTAGTTTGGCTCAAAGGTCTTTCGTCTGATATGCCTGCCATGCCAACACTTAGCCTTTCCTTTGTATATAAGGTTGTTGTCATATGCAGAGTCTCGGAAGACTAGCCAATGATTTATGTCCAATTTTTTGTTCTTTCCATCCTTTTCTCATCCCAGATTGCACACATTGATTGTCCACACAGATCTATGAGTTAATTCCAAGGGTAGACGGAAAGGTCTGCCATAAACAAGGTAATAGGGAGACATGTCAATAGGAGACTTGTACCCTTTTCAAGAAGCCCAAAGAACAGAGTTGAGAAACTGTTACCAGCTCTTGCGATCAAGACGTACAGGTTTCTGCAGGATTAACTTAATATCCCTATTTGAACATTCAACCAAGCCATTGATTTGTGGGTGATATGGAGATGTGACACAATGTTCGATGTCGTACTCCTTGGTTAGATTCTTTACCTCTTGTTATGAAATGTCTACCCCTGTCTGATATCAATATCTTCGGAACTCTGAACCACACAATGATGTTTTCCTGGAGGAATTGACATACGGTGAGATTATCGGTGGCTCAGGCAAGGATAGCTCCCACAATCGACTAATATAATCTGCACCCAACAAGATGTACTCATAACCTAAGCTTTTCATAAATGGACCCATAAAGTTGATTCCCCATGTATCAAGGACATCTGACATCTAAATATATTTGAGTGGCAGGGTGTCTTGAGTGATGATTATACGTCCCTCTTCTGGCAGTAATACGCCCTTTCACAAATTGAATATAATCTTTAAAAACGGCCAGTCACTAGAGGTCACTTTAAATAACTTTAGTTGTTGTTCTCTTTCCAGAATGGTGTCTACCGGATTCCAACTTGTGCAAGTGGTTCATGACACTCATGTGCTCCTCTTCAGAAATACATCCTCGCAAGATATAGTCTGCACCTTCACGAAAAAGTTATGAGTCCTCCCAGTGGTACAAATGTACATTGGACATGAATTTGTCCACTTTCAGCTCTGGCCAATCTCGAGGAACTTCCATGGAGACAAGGTAAGTGATGATATTAGCATACTAGAGGAGCATGGTGATTGGAAAAAATGGCTTCATCTGGGAAGGTTTCAATTATTTGAATCGTGTCTTTCTCAGGAGTCTCTGTTAATCTGGAAAGTGATCTGCCACAACATTTTCAACTCCAAGTTTGTCTTAAATCTCAAGGTCAAACTCATGGAGTGGAAGGATCCAACGAAGTAAGCATGCCTTTACATCCTTCTTGCTATGTATGTATAGGATGGTACAATGATTAGTGTACACAATCACTTTGGAACCAAGAAGATGTGACCTAAATATTTTCCAATGCAAATACTACAGCTAGCAGCTCTTTTTATGTCACTGTGTAATTCCTATGGGCTTCATCCATAATTTTGCTAGCATAGTGAAAAGAAAATGGCCATCCATCCTGACATTGGTATAACACATCCCTGATGGCCGAATCAGAAGATACGTCATGATCTCAATGGGAAGAGACCAATCAGGTGGCTGTAGGATGGGATCCTGGTTCATTATCTCCTTCAGCTGATGAAAGTCTTGGAGCACTCTGTCATCTACAATAAATTTGGTGTCCTTTCCTAGGAGCTTTGTCAATGGTCAGGCAATCTTGCTTAAATCTTTGATAAACCTTCAATAAAAATCAACATGCCTCATAAATGACCAAACTTGTTTAAGATTAGTAGGAGGCTTGAGTTTACAGATCACTTTCACCTTAGCCAGGTCAAACTCCATGCCACACTTGGAGACGGCATGACCCAACATAATTCCCTCAGTCACTGTAAAGTAACTCTTCTCCCTTAAGAGCAACAAATTTACTTCATAGTATCATTGAAGTATTGGATCTAAGTAGTTCAAGCATTAATCAAAATTCTCTCTATAGACCGAGAAGTCATCCATCAAGACCTCAAGGAAACTGCCCACCATGTCTGCGAAGATGACCATCGTACACCTCTGAAATGTAGCATGGGTGTTACACATTCCAAATGACATGTGTTTGGATGCATACGTCCAAAATGGACAGGTGAAGGTTGTCTTCTCTTAATCTTCTGAGGAGATTGCAACCTAATTATACCCATAGAACCCATCCAAGAAGAAGAAATATTCCTTTTCTGCTAGCCTTTAAAAAATCCGATCAATGCTAGTCTTTCAAATATTCCTTTGCTGCTAGTCTTTCTTAGTTTCCACGTTCAAGCATCTGTAATCCACACATACGGTCCAAGAAGTAGGTACTCTAGTCAGAATCTCCTCTTTATTATCGTTCGTTATAGTGGTGACCCTTGATTTCTCGAGAACAACATGTAACAAACTCACCCATTTAGAATTAGACATGGGATATTGATGGACCACTGAGATGGCCTATTTAATTTAAAGAAGTTGTTATTGTTGTAGTCCGGTAATCATGATCGATCAAAAATTAACCACATGAATTGATGAATCGATGAATTAATTAATGTGCGGTTTGATGTATTTTTAACCTGGGCAAGCCCGAGGGTCGATTCAAGGAGGCAAAGGGAACAACTTTGAATCAGATTAGATGAATTAGTTGAAGGTTTTCTAAGTGGATTTTTTTGTAATATTTTATGCAATAAAAATGCGAATGCAAAAATGCGTTTGAACTAGATTATTAAGGAATCAAGCAATTTAGCCAAATAAATTTTAATGTGAAATCAATTCAATTTAACTAGGTTGTATTTTTCCTAGAAACCTAATCAAACGATGAACGCGAAATGTATTTTTTTGGAACTTTTGGGGTTAAAATACAACAATGAAAAATGTAAAGTTTATTTTGGGTTTTTATGAAGTTTTTCATGCAAACGATATGCAAAAATTAGGAAAAAATTAGTGGAACTTAAACATGATGAAATGAGCTAAAATAATATTTTTGGAATTTTTGATAATGTATGTTTTTTATGAATTTTTTACTAGAAACAGAGTGACTGTGAGTTTTTAAATTTTCAATAAATCCATGAAATCAAATTATCCAGAAGAAAAATTATCACAAATAGATATTTTATTGGGTAATCTAAGAGATTTGAAATTTCACAAAAATAATATTTGTGGATTTAATTAAAAATCAATTGCATAAATCACTCAATAATTTTTATATGCACAAGACAGATCCATTCTTGATAAAATTTAGTTAGTTATTAATGAGCTCTTAGAGGCATCATCTCCAACTTTTGCACAATTTGTTGAGCAAGTAATAACTACATGCAAATTTCATAGCATATATGGGTAAAATATAAATGGATTTCATCCTCAGACTTTTATTAAATTATCCAATGCCCACAAAAATTCGAATAAATAGACACGTGATAATGAATCAAATGATCTTCACTGTGTTATTTTTATTAAAAAATAATGAAGAATTGATGTCCAAATTAGAGTAGAAACATAGAGGCGTCTTTGCAAAACAGAAATTAAAGACAATAGAGAAATATGCAGCAGGGCACTTTTGCAATTAAAGGAACTTGATGGGATAAAATGCAAATTTTCTAAAAGAATAAAATAATAAAAAGTGAAATGACCTTAGAACACTGGGCAAAGAGAGGAGCAGCTAATGCTTGTAACACGTTGGGGAGCGAAAAGAGGGGGCCATGTGGACGAGGCGACGCGGTGGACGGGCGGTTGGAGCGTGGATGACGACGCACGTGGTTGGAGGAGCAGCAGCTGCTGCGACGGTACGGTGCGGAGGGTGGTTGGTGGTCATAGAGGATGGTGCATGACACGGTCGTGGTGCGCTCTGTAGCGGGGTTGGCGAATGGTGACGGGGGCAGCCGCTGCAGGCGTGGCTGTGGAGGACAGAGCACCGCGCGTGACGGTTGGTTACGGATGGAAGAGGTCGCGCTACCTAGCGGCTACTAGCGGGTCGCGGGGAACGACGCGAGAAGGGGCGGCTTCTGGAGAGGCTGGTGGGCCACGCTCGTAGGCGAGCGATGCCCAGGCAGAGGGCTGCTACTACTGGAAGGGAAGGTCCACGCGATGGTGGCACTTACGGCGGCTGGGTCACCTGTAGGAGCAGGAGAGGGCGGTGGACCATGATGGGCGGCTGGGCTGGCCATCCAAAAGCTGATTGTTTTTATTTTTTTGTAATTTTTTTCTTATATATAAGAAATACAAATGCAATGAATATGTGGTATTTGTGTTGTATGATGACGATAATGAAGTAAGAATAAAATTTAAAAAAATGATTATAAGGTGGTGATGTTGTAATAATGGTGGTGGTGTATTTGATGGTGATGAAAATGAAATGAAGATGCACAAGACAAACAAATAATGTTAGATTAAAAAAATGATGAAGTGAAGATAGTGAGATACTTACCTGTGATTTGTTGAATTTTGCGGAGAAGCTATGCTGGACTATGGTTATCGCTTCAAGGAGACGGTGTGTGCTCCAAAGCTTTAACGAGCCTTGTGAAGCTCGTGACGGTAGTGCGTACCACCGGATCTCATCTTGAGGTTGTGGTCGCTCAACTCGTCTCCTACAACTGCACCTGAAGGTTAAAGGGGCTCGACCTCTCTTCTCTCGAAACAACAGATGAAGATGAATGAAGGGGGTGATGGGAATAAACAGAGGAGGAGGAGGAGGAAGTTAGAAAAGAAGTGGAGAAATGGAGTGATGGAGAAAATGGAGAAGTGGTGGAGACCTGGAGTGGGGAATAAGTAAATAAGAAGTAAAAAGGTAAAACATAAAAAATAAATAAAGTAAATAAGTGGGCTACTAAATAATGATGGGAAAATAAAGAAAAGAATTAAAAAATATAAATTAATAAACAATGAAATAAATGATAATAAATAAAATAAATAACAATAAAAATAAAATAAAATACAAAATTAATAAATTAATAAAAACATAGGGTGACACGTGGCGGCTGTAGGAGCTGCCACTTGTCGCACCTAGAAAACAAATGTAAAGAAAAAAAAAAGAAATAACAAAAAGGATTAAATCAAAAAGTGGTCAACACAAACATTGCTCGTCTCGACAAGATCTACATCTTTTGTGAGGGATCAAAAAATCATAGTAAGTCATATATACAAAGTGTATTTTTGGGTGGTGTTTTATAGGTATAAAATACTGTATTTTTATGTTTTGCATTTTCTGTCATTTTTAAATAAGAGAAAAATCAAAGTAAAAGTAGAGAAAATATGAAAGAAATATTTGCACCTTAATCGATTTTTTATATTTTTAATAATAAAGAAAATAAAAAGAAAAAATGAAGGGTATTTTAGTCAATGTATGCAATATACAATAGGGGCTCAAAAGCCCAAGTTTCACATAGGATCTTTGATTTTTCTGAAATTAGTCTTGTTTTGAAGGTCTTTTAATGTAAATTATTTAAAAAGTGAGTAGATCTAAATCAAACATTGTATGAGTGAGATATGTGCATTTTAAGTTTCATAGTCTCAAACTTGGATTTGGGTTTTATTGGTCAATTAGATAAGTTAGTATTTTTTATATTTTCATTTATTAATTTTAGTAATATATACACTATAGAGTTTATTTTATTGGATTTGGAGTTAGTGTAAAATATATACAAATATGGTATTTTATCTAATTTACAAGTGAATTTGGCTCCTTATTTAATGCAAATATGAATGCTAAAATGCATATATTATTTACACATACATGAATGGTAATTATGCAATATAAGTGATGAAATGCAGCTAATTACTCGAGAACAAAGATTTATTTTCAACTAATAGAGTGATGAATCACATATTCATCAGATATATAAATCCAACATTGCACCATTTTGTGATTTCTTTCATCAAGACCTCTCGGAGGTTTGGATTTAGCTGACGTTGAAACTCACATGATGGCCTACAATCATCTTCCAAGTAAATAAGGTGTGAGAACAATGAAGGGTTTATCCCATGGATATCTGAAATCTTCCAACATCGCCTTGCGGTTTCTCTCTAGAACCTTGAGCAAGCGAGATTCTTGATCTACAATCAACTTAGAGTTTATGATGGAAAGGAACATGTTTTCTTCACATATAAGGAAAGCATATTTCATCGATGTTGGTAACGGCTTTAGTTGAGGGAGGGTTGGAGTCAGCTCTGTAGAAATTTCAACAAATGTAATTGGTGTTAGCTGTCTTTGTAATGTGTTGTCCACCTTAAGTAGATCTACCTTTAACTGCAAGAATTCTGATAGATATTCAAGGAACACATCTCTTGCTCTAACATGGATGGATTGTTTTTGCTAAGTTCACCAAGCTCCTTTAACAAATCAGTGGATACTTCATATTCTAGGATGGCAAGGAATTCGAGCGTGATTTCCATGGGTTTCTCCTTCAAGAGGAACTCATGTGTTTCAGTGTCATTCAGGAACAAGGATGTATCTCTAATCTGTGCTAGAAAATCATAGTCTTCTGTTTCTTCTACATCTGCTTACTCTCATCAGACACTTATTCTGCAAGTTGGGTACCTGGATTATTTCAATAAGTATCTTATCGCTACTTGAGAGAAAGGTGATCTTTCTGTTGCCGTAGTCGACTACTGCCTCAGACGTTTGAAGGAATGGTTGTCCCAATATGATATGGATAAGCATAAGGGATGTTGAGGTGTCCATATCAAGCACAATGAAATCCATAGGGAGTTGCATCCCTTGGATTGTAGCGATGACATCCTCCAAAATTCCCCTTGGTCGCTTGAAGACTCAACTTTGGTGAGTGACTAAAAATATCCACCCAAAAAGCAAAGATAAAGTGTCAATGAGGTGACTGCTCACTAAAGTCGAGGAATTCAACAATCAACCCACACAAGCAATGAAATAAACATTGAAAATGGGGGTCAAAATTTATTATAACCCTATATATGTGTGTGTAGTGGAAGTATGTATAGGGTATTAAACACATGGAGAATGAGGGATAGACAACAAAAATTGACTAAAAAGATAATAAATGATTTTGGGATTTTAGGAAGATTTTTTAATGGGTTTATAATTATTTAATTACTTGGATTTTTTAGTTGTACATTTTTTTGTTTTTTATTTTATAATTTTTATTTATTTTTATATTTTATATTTTTTAATTTACTTTTACTTTGTGATTATGTATAATATAAGTATATATAATATAGATATATAATATAGGTAATATAATTAATAAAAATATAAAACGAAGACAAAAGTGGGAAATACCCAAAGGTGCAGTCCTTTTTAACTTTTTTAAATGTGATAAAAATATGTTTGGGATTTTCAGTAATTATAAAAATATTAATAATATTATAAGTAAATATCGCTATATACATATAGGATATAACCTTTTATATTTATAGATATACATATAAGTACTCAAAAATCATAAAATAAAATATTTTGTTTTTTTTGTAAATTTTACTATATTTTTGATATTTTTTTTTATAATTTTTACTATTTTTTATTTTAATTGAATTAAAATGTCAAAATATTGACTTATATTTATAGTCTGAATTGTTTTCAACTTTAAAAATACCTAAAGACTCCAAAATTTTCCAAAACTAGTTCTAATATATAGTAAATGTAATCGACAAAATTGAGAAATAGAAAGGAATATTTTTTGGATTTTTCTAGAGTATTTTCTTAATTTTATGAGGATTTTGGAGCTTTTTAATTGTTAGTGTTTTTCTTTTGTTATTTTTAGGGATTTTTGGTCTGTAGATGGATAATAGTGTAATAAACAAAATAATTTTTATAATTTCGAAAACTTTTATATTTATGTGTCTTTCTATGTTAGAAATGGAAAAACAACTATGTTTTTTACTTTTAATAAATAGAAACATAAGATAAAATACCTTAATAAAAATAAATGTGATAGAATAATATATGAGGTACTTATCCCAAGTTTCTATGAATTGTTTGGGCACAAAATCTATTTATAACAAAAATAAAATATATAGAAAGAAAATGCAACCTCACTTGGGGTATTTTTAGAAATACATAAAGTTATGCACTTTTTCCGAACATCCTAGAGAAATGTAGGAGTAAAATGCAAATAATCTAGATATTACCAATAATATATATCCGAAGGTGTATTTTACCATTAATACAAATTACATTGGGCCATATGCAAATATCACACAAAACATTGCACTAATATTTCATAAACTTGGACTAAAAAGAAATACCAAAAGTCTGAGGGTGTAGGTACAAAATACCAGTCACGTCACGTGCTCAAACACGTGAGGTGATGTGGATTAGACCTAAACACAAATATGAAATTCCAAAGGCCTAAATGCAAATATTACAAAATATTGTACGCTATAGATGAAAGTTTATGAATTAGAAAATAAAATACAAAACAATGGAGGTATATGGCAAAATTACCCCGCTAGGTGATCGAACGGCATTGCCGAATCCACTTGACGCATGGCACCTTCTCATCATGTGATGCTGATTCATCTTCGACATTTGGGATTAGTCACTAGATGAGATCCAATGGTGTTGAGGGGGATCGATCGGAAGTCTACGATTAGACCTGGAACACGAGGACAATCGGACGTCAGATGGAGGCTCTAAAAGAACTCAAAAGAAGCTCCGCCTTGGCGAACTTCCACCAATTGAATCTTCTCTCTTCGGCGCTCTATGTCGATACTAAGATGCTCAGGAGGTTACTGGAGATTTTCCGCAGCTGGTGGAGCCATCAGATATGTCCAAGCCACATCGATGAGGGCCTGGAGCTCGATGCTACCTGTGGGCTATTTCTTGATCGAGATGGCACTCAAATGTCCCCTTTAGGCCCTTAGAATACGTGCAAAAGCACTGTGAAGACAAAGCAAAGGGTCCTTACCATTATTGTTGGCTGGTCGAAGCAAAATGGAGGTAAAGCGGAGAGGTCCTGCGAGCGACGGAAGAAGGACCTTGATTCTTTGATCTAGATGGTATCAAAGGGCAGTTGATGGTTAAGGAGATGAAGAAGCGACTAGGAAATGAAATGGAGGCAATAGGAGAGATGGAGTATAGTCGAAATATGAAGGAGAGGTTCACCGCAACTTAGCTCCGGTGAACTACGATTTTTGTTTTTTAACAAAATAAAGGTGATTTTAACAGGAAATTAAAACTAATCTACTCTCATGTTATGCTTAGGAATAAATAAATGTAGAAAGTAAATGCTCATCGGCTTGGAGGAGCTAGGAGCGGGGCTCACGGTGTAGCTTGGCGACGGAGTTTGGACCAACTCTATTCAGCACCTTCCTCTCTCATTGAACCCTCGGAGAGGTTCTTGTTGTTACCAGGAGCATCAATTTAGGGTTAGGGTTTGGTCAGGTGAAGAGGGATCCCAGATCGAAGAGTGCCAGAGGCAATACTTTATAAAGGGGCTCCTTCAATTAGGGATTTGACTCAATTCAAAGATCCATCAACAAATGAAAGATAATGGTTTAGAAGTGCATAGATCGAGGAAGAAAAGTCGTGAAGGAATTGAGTGATATTAGTGCAAGAACCAGTCCCCACAAATTGGGCGAAACTAGGCCTAAATCTTTTTAGACGCCAAAAATTCTAGGGGGTTAGATAGTTGACCGAGGTCAACTGAGCTGGACTCCCCATTGGTCCACGTGGACAGTAAGAGGACAAACAAATAAGTAAATCCTGATTAATTTAAATTAAAATAATAAATTATTTTATTTATTTTTTGATAAAAACAAAATTTGTTTATTAATTTATCTATTATTTTAATACTTTTTTTCATTTTTATGACTTAATTTATTGTATGTTGCTTTTTAAAAGTATAATTATAAGTATATTCATATATAAAGTGTGTATTTTATTTTTATTTTCTATTTTAAATTTTATTATTTTATATACATAATATATATAATTCAAACTTAATTAAAGCTATGTAAAAATATTTTTATTTATTTTTCTGATGTAACATGTATACTTAATTAATTATAGTTATTTATTACATAGGTATATATGTATAAAATTTATCTATGTATTTTTGTATGCTTATTTATTTTAGTGTATTTTGGATGGTTTTATTTTATTCTAATTGTGTACATATTTTATCAATAATATTTACAAATTGTAAAAATATAAAATATTAAAGAATGTAAAGAATAAAAAAATGAATATTTTATTCAGGTATTTTGTACAATTGGGGTCCAAAACCTCACTTTTGCATATTAACTCCAAATTAAATAAAACGACCTATATTAAATTGCTAATTAAAAGTTATATATAACTAAAGATGATTTTTGATGAATTTGGAGTTCATATGAAGGAGATACAGGTCCGTGAAATTGGGATTTGGATTTTTATTCTAAGTTTAAAAAGCACAATATCCATAATTTTTATGTTAAATAAATTTTGTATTTTTCAATATATTTTTATCTACAACTTTCATGTACAAATTTTAATGATTTGATATATAAATAATAAAGAATAAAATAGGTCTCAAATTGGGCTTTTTGATGAATTAAGAATTAAGGTTTCTTATATTTATTAGCCCTTGTCCCTGATCAATCCACGATTCTCACTCTTTATTCTTTTATTTTAGCTCTTCTTTTTAGCAAAACCACATGTAAATACCTATAAATACAATAACTTAGCTTTATGAATACCTTTGTTAATCATGCATAATTAGCATGTATTTTAAAAATTAAAAGAATAAAGGAAAAAGGAAAAGAATGATATATTTAAAATAAATACAGAGTGACCCAAACCCCAAGAGGTGGTCAAGTCTTGACCTGATCGCAAAAGAAAATAAGTAGAGAGAGATAAGGGTCTACTATGTATTGTACAAATCACCTATACATGTACATAATATTTATATATTTATGGAAAAATAAATTATCTTATTTTTTTATACCCTGGTATATAGCTTTAATAATATTATAAAAATAAAATGAAAGTCAGAAAAATAAAAAGAAAATAAAATCATCAAACTTTTGCACAAAATACACATATACATACCACATTCACTATTTATTTTACACCCTTAAAATTTATAAAAATACAATAAAAATTATTTTATACTCTTTAATTTATGTTGTAAATAAATAAAATATATAATAAAGTTATTTTTGTAAAAATAATAAAATAAAAATACTTGTACATAAGACATAGGTATATTATACATGTATATAATATTATATACTGTATATACATTATTTTATTTTTCATTAAAATATTTAAAAATCACAGAAAATTAGTTTTTAAAATAATAAATATATTTTTTGTTATATATAATTTTTAATTTAAATTCATTTACTATTTTTAATTTCATTTTCTTTGATTTTTGTAAATCCTAATTTCTGATTGGTCCATGTTAGACCGTTGACCCCAGTCAACGGTCTCTTCCAGATTGGATCAGGTTGCACGTGCTTCGTCGGAGTGATTTCTTCACTTTTTAGCACCCAACCCAAAGCTCCGATTGTCCTGATTCATGTACCTGATTGCAGTCCTGACTTCCATGATCCTCACGGATCCTAGGCGCAATGGGATCTGCCTAAGGTTTCGCGTATCCCTCCGGTCTTTTGGGACCCTCGAGCAGCCTATATAACATCTCCTCCCTCGCTTCCAGACACTTAGCTGATCCCTCGCGCCACCACAAACCCTTAGCCACATTCCTTAGAGTGACAGATATCGGAGGAGAGATTTAGGACCGTCAAGAGGCACATGGAGGCTATAAGCTCACGACGTGGCAGGAGCTCCGCCACGTGAAGCCTCCCAGCCAGCCGTAGCTTGGTTGAGGCCAAGACCCATCGGACTGCCTTCTCATGTCGCCTAGGAATGCAATTGAACCTTCAGGTATCTATCTTTTCATTTGCAGTTCCCTGTTCGATTCCATCGTTCCATGTCACACCACTACTGTCACCTTTGCTCCGACCAATTGGGCGAAGTACCGTTATGCCCTTCCCTCCGCATCGATAGACACTTCGACTCACCCCGCACCTTCTCCCGTGACCTGATCGCCCTCAACCTCACCAATTATAGCAATATTGAGGTATGGACCTCAATCTCCCACCTTCTCCTGATGTCGAACACCATCTACATCGCTTCCCTTAAACTATGAAGCAATAACCAGGACCAGAGCATAGCGCCGAGTCCCCTCTAACTTTTGCAGGCACAATCATGCACTAAGAGACCACTTTGGATCCCCAACTATTCAGGCAGAGCAGCTCCAGGAGAGCTGTCACTGCCACATTCATCCATCCATAGTTTTCTTCATCGGAGCCCGCCAATGAACACACCTTACTTCCATGATTCTGTAGGGCCTCTCTGACTCTTCTTCGTGTCATTGGATCTTATCTGATGCTCGATTCAAGTCTGCTGAGAGAGTGTTCTTGCAGACCCCCTCATAGCCTTTGGATTAGCCCACCTCTACCTGATCTGATCCGAGTCACCCGACTGCATAACTTTCGGGCTGTTAGATCTGAGCCTCTAATGCATTTGCCCCACACGTCCTCAACATTCCCTGCACCGTCAGATCCTATAGTTCCGGTCGATAAGAGCCGTACGTCAGCACTCTCCTCCGTGTGACATGTGTCCCTGCTAAGGGTACTTTCTTTTGTGCCCTTGCATGTTTCAATTTTTCATATTTAGCCTATTAAATAAATGTTGTAGTTAAGAACATTTACAACTTGGACCCCACATTTTTATATTTGCACTTTAGTCCTCCCGACTCTGAAACACGTGTGTCCTCACGTGATTTTTGGGATATTTGCATGTTCTGCTCTAAACTTTTATGTTGTTGATGAATGAATGTTAAGTTTTTGGAAATTACATCTATGCCCCTGTGAACATGACCACATGTTGTGCCTGTGATTGATTAGACTTTTTGCAAACCAGACCCTGGGATTTTATGTTGTGTTATTCCTTTGGTTCAGAAACATAAAATATTTGCGATTTCATCCCTGTGAATTATGATTAATTGCATGTTTTTATTAGACTTAATAAATATTAAATTAATTCTAAAAATTTCTTAAAAATTACTATTAGCTCTAACTAGTGTGTAGTTTTATTGTGATTTTCATGGATTAATTTGCACGCATTTATTGTTTTTAAAAATTCAAAAACCCCTAAAAAGACCCTATTTGCCTTAGAAAAATCATAAAAATTTGAAAAAAATTTTAAAAATTCTACAAAAATTCTTGTTCGTGCCATTTATTGTGTTTAATTTTCAATATTAATTTTATTTAAAAATTAACTATAATAACCCTTACATTAACAAAATAGCCAAAATATTATTCAAAATTATATAAAATCAAAGAAAAAAATGGATTCAAGTATCTGTTTGTAGCTTTTTTTCTATTTTATCATAAAATTGCTAATCAGGAGTTTGGGACACTTTAAATATTTTTCATTTGCAATTTGGTCCTGGATGTGCACTGTTTTGATCATAAAAAGATTTGAAAATTCTATAAAAATTACAAAAAAAACTATAAAACCAAAATCCAAAAATATTTTTAGTTTTATTTTCTGAGTATTTTTTTATTAAAAAAATTCCAAAATGGGTGTTTTGTGTGTTGCTTTATTTTGTGCTTGTTTGTTTTCTTATTAAAAATTAAAATAAAAAAAATTAAAAAACCATTAAAAATTGTTTTATTTTTAAAATTTGACTACTGAGTTTTTCAAGTGTACTCCTTGTGTTCGACCATGGTCGCTGTACCCGGTAAATAACAACAACGAACCACTTATGTCCTTTGATTGCTTGACTTTTCTTGAGTGGTTTTATTTTTCTCGATTGAGCTGGCCTATTGATTGGGGTTGCAACGACCTTTATTTTACTTTGTTATTTTACTGTAGTCAGTGGGACGCATCATTAGAATGGCGTTGTTGTCGGGGAATTTTTAAATGTTTTGTGATTTTATAAAAATCAAACAAGGTTCAAAACCCAAAATATTGCACAACCAGGACCAAATTGTAAATTAAAAATATTTAAAGTGCCCCAAGGTCCTGATTAATAATTTCAATTAATTATTTCTTGAGGGGTTTAATTTTTCTCGATTGAGCTGGCCTATTGGTTGGGGTCGCAATGACCTTTGTTTTATTTTCTTACTTAACCCTAGTTGGTAGACTGCCCCATCAGAATTGCACCGTTGTCAAGGAGCACGGCTTAGTAATCATTTTTTAGTTTTGCTCTTTTTCATATCGATTTGGTATAACTTCCTTCTGAGATCCGTTTGTTTCACTTTTTGTGCGAGAAACTGCCTGAGGGACGCTTAGGCTTTCTGTTGGAGGAGCTCGCATCCGAGGAGGAGTAGAGGGAGAGAGAGCAGTTACATTAAATAGATTAGGATTATTTTTGCAAAACTTTTATTATTATAATAATTGTAGACTTTGGACACTTTTTGGACACTTAGACTTCGGAGTCTTTTTCGCTGAGTACTGGTGTACTTGGGGGACTGACCGCGATTTTTCGTGGTTTTGTTTTTCTCACCTTTATTTCTTTCTTATTTCTGAGGTTTTAGCCACTAGAAGTAGGACTTTCTATTTATTGTTACATAATTAGCTATGGTCTTACCTAATTGCCTATCTGTTCCTATAGATCGTAATTGTACTTAGGTAAAATAAATTTGAAAAAGTTAACTCATTGGGATTAGAGACCGCGTGCCTAGAGGAGGCAGTATACAGTGGTGGCAGGATGCCTTGTTGTGGGCACTGATCGGCATCGAAGACCAAACTCAGGTCTCTCTTCCTGATAGTTAGCTATTGTTCTTCATGATTAATAGAAGTTATTTGATGAATCCCTGATTCTCACTCTTTATTCCTTTATTTTAACTCTTTTCCTTGGCAAAACATCATGTGAATAGTTGTAAATACAATAACTTAACAAATTGCATGCTGGTGTTAATATTGCATAATTAGCATGTTTTTGTGCAAAAATAAAAGAATAAAGGAAAAGAAAAAGAATGATCTATTTAGAGTAAATACAGAGTGACCCAAACCCCAAGAGAAGGTCAAGCCTTGACCTGATCGCAAAATATAATAAGTAGAGAGAGATAGGGCTCACTATGTGTTCTATATATTACTTATATTTGTATATATTATTTATATAATTATTTTTCATAAAATAAAATAAAGTAATTATTTTTACATCCTTGTTCATAATCTATAAAGAATACAAAAATAAAACAAAAATCAGAAAAATAAAATAAAAACAAAATCCTATATCCCTTGTACAAAACACACTTGTATATATTATATCCATCATTTATTACATAGTTTCAAATATTTTTTAAAAATAAAATAAAAATTATTTTATACTCCTAAATTTTGTTATAAATAAATAAAATATAAAATAAGGATATTTTTGTAAAAACAATAAAATAAAAATACGTGTACATAATACGTAGGTATATTATACATATATATAATACTATATATTGTATATACATTAATTTATTTTTTAAATTCATTTGTTATTTTTTATTGAATTTTCAATTATTTTGTGCATACTATTTTTTTGATTGGTCCAGAGGGCTTCGTTGACTCCAGTCAATGCCTTCATCAAGACCGAGTCAGGTCGAAGACCTCTCGCCAGAGTCGTTGCTCCACATTCACACCCAGACCCTATCACATATTACCCCCATTCTTCGCCCAAGCCTCCTCCTAGGATCCGTGATCATCGCGGATCCCTAGGAAGGCACGGATCTTCCAAGGGTTGTACGCTCTTGCTCGATCTTTCCAGGACCCTGGAGTATCCTATATAATCTTCTCTTCCGCCTCCAAGCACGGTAGCTCATCCCTCACGCCCCATTCCTTCCCTAGCCACCTTCAGTGAAGTGACAACCACTCAAGGAACCACTCAGGATCGTTAGGAAGCACACAGAGACTTGTAGCTCATGACGTGGCCAGAGCCCCGCCGCGTGAAGCCTCCCAGCCGCTGCCTAGTTGAGGCCAAGACCCGACCGCCCACCTCCACCTGACCTTGCTGGGCACCTTAGTAGCTTAAGGTGCCGCTCATATCCATTGCATTTCTCATTTCGATTCATCTTTTCATTCCATCTCTGCTGACGTTCACTTGTTCTGACCAACTGGTCGGTGCACCATTCCCTACATCTACCCACTCCGATCTATGCTACATCTCACTCCGCACCCTCTCACACAACCCAACCATCCTAAGACTCGACCATCGGGTCGAGATTAAGCTCAGACCTCCTTCTCATGCCTTCTTCATAGGTCGATCACAATCCATCGCCGCTTCCCTTACCCTTTGAAGCAATAATCAGGGCTGGAGCGTAGCCCTGAGCCCTCTCTTCCCCTTGCAGGTCTGCAAGTGCTTGGTATCATTTTGGAGCCTCTGTTGCCAGGCGGAGTAGCTCCAGGAGGAGCTTCACCACCGTACGCATCCGACCTTCGTCACCTCCATCGAAGCCGTCCATAAGAAGCGGAGCAACGTCGTGACACTGCATGACCCTTTGGTACCTCATCGGAGCTGTGGATCGCCTCCATTGGCCGATTGAAAGTCGCCCAAGGGGTTGTTCTTCCAGAACCTCCTGCTGCCATTGGATGCCCACTCCTTTGCCATATTCCATCACGTCCATCCGACAAAGTAGCTTTTGGTGTTGTTAGATCAGACCCTCTGGAGCATCTGACACACATGTAGCCGACAAATCAGATCCATCATATCAGCGTTGCAGAGGTGATCAGCACCATAAGGGGTCCCACATGCTACACACGTGCCCCAAGGCGTATATTTCCATCTTATCCTTGCATGTCTCTCTATGTAGATTTCGTCTAGTAAATAAAAATTGTAGTTAAGTACTTTTGCAAAATGGACCTTGTGTTTATGATATTTGTACTTTAGTCCTATCTATCTGAACGCACATGCTGTCCCACGTAACTTTTAGGTTATTTGCACTTTTAGCCCCGAATTTTTATGTTGTTATGAAGTGAATGCCAAGTTTTTGATATTTGCACTTATACCCCTGTGAGCCTAGATCACGTGTTGTGCATGTGATTGCTTGGACTTTATGCAACTTTGACCCTATACTTTTTATCTATGTTATTGTTTAGCCCATAGTTTTTTTAATTGCATGTAGGTGCCTATAAACAATACCTAATTACATCTTGTATTTTAGACTTAATAAATAACATTTTAATTCGGAAAATAACCTAAAAATTACCTTTAACTCTTGTTGGTGTGTAAGATTTAGTGTGACTTTATTGGATCAATTTGTTTGCATTTAATTTATTTGAAAAATAAAAAACCCCTAAAAAGTGCCCTGTCTATTTCTGAAAATCTCTAAAAAATCGAAATTGCCTTGAAAATTCTTCAAAAATTCATGTTAGTGTGTTTTTGTATGTTTATTTAGTCATATTAATTTTGTTTAAAAAGTCCCCATAAAAACCCTAAAGATTGCAAAACACTTAAAAACTTAAAAAAATTATATAAAATTCAAGGAAAAATCCAAAAATCCTCATTTCAATTCTTGTTTGTAGGTTTCTTTCATATTTTCGCATAAAAGTGTTATCTATGATTTTTGGTCATTTTAATTATTTTTAACTTGCCATTTAATCTTGGTTGTGCACTGTTTGTATTTTTAGTCATTGTTTGATTTTTTATAAAATACAAAAACATTAGAAAATCTCCTAAAAATTACCAAAAACTCCTTAAAACCTCAAAAACCCAAAAAATTTATCTTAATTTTCTGAGCATTTTTAGTATTAATTAAAAATACAAAAGATTACAATATTACCTTGTTTTCTTATTTATTGATTTTGTTTCCCCATTAAAAATCTAACCTTTTTACAAAAATAAAAACCACTAAAAATAAGTTATTTTTCTAAGATTTGGCTACTTCGTAGGTTTTCTCGTGCTCCTTGTGTTCGACCTTGGATGTTATACCAGGTAAAACAAATAACGAACCGCTTACATTTTGTGCTTGATTGTTTGATATGTTTTGAGTGGTTTATTTTTCTTGATTGAGCCTGCCTTGTTGATAAGGGTCGCAACGACCTTGATATTTCTTGATACTTAACCCTAGTCGATAGGCCACTCATCAGAATGGCGCTATAGTCGGGGAGCACGACTTAGTAGTCATTTTCACATTTTTGTCTCTAATTGATATAATTGTTTTCTAACGCATCTCTGCTTTGTTTTTTGTGCGAGCAACCGCCCGAGGGCGCTGCGACTTTCTATTGGTGTACCCGCATCTTAGGATGAGAAGGAGAGCTGGAGTAGATAGTTATAGTAGCCAGAGTAGTTTCATTTTCTGCATAATTATTATTGTTGTAACATTTGGACTTGGACGCTCTTTGACACTTAGACTCATCGCAGTCTGTTTCGTCGAGTACCAGTGTACTCGGGGGACCTCACCAGATTTTTCACGGTTTTACTTTGATCGCCTTTTATTTTCTTTTGATTTATGAAGATTAAGCCCTTAGACTTAGGAATTTTTTTGATTGTGAGTAATTAGCTAAGGCCCCACACCTAATTGCTCATTCTATTCCTATAGATTATAATTGGACCTAGCTATGACTAATAAGAAAAAGTTAACTTAATCGTTTGAGAGGCCATGCACCACTAGAGGTCGTAAGGATCCGTTGTGGCGGACACTTATCGACATCTGAGACCGGACTTAGGCGTCTCTCTGATTAGTTAGCTATCTGTTCTTCACGATCAATAGAAGTTGCTTGTCTAAGGTTGATTTCTTAGTTGCATCATTTAGTTAGTTTACTTTCTGTATTTAATTTATGCGCGGATCACCCTGCATGTAGAGTGATGGAGTCAGGTACGCATTTCTATCTTCGAATGCATCATAGTATTTGATCGCACATCAGATTTTTCGACTTCCTACTCCTGTTTTTTTGGACTCAAAACAACCAAGGAAATCAAAAATTTTGTTAGGCATTGTTTTTATCTGAAAAATACATAAAAAGTGGAAACAAATAAAATTGGGACTGCTAATGCAAATAGGATCCTAAAATACACCTCATCCAAAAGTTTTGTTTTGAGAGTCACCCCCTCATTTGTTGATTTATCCAAAGGGAGAGAGTGACCTGCACACTAGGTAGAGCCAGACCTGAACTCCTTTCAGACTACTAGTCTTACGGTTTGTTGTTCTCCAATGAGGATTTCATCGGGTAGCTGGTAATCTGTCCGGGGCTTCCTTAGCAGATCGGGTAGCTGGTAAATGGTCCACACCAATACATGCTGGGAAAAACTAACTGTGAGATTGGGACAATCTTCTGTGAGCATCGGGTTCCCAACAGCTCGCTTAATCGCTCTTATAGATTGATTGATCATCTAAATAAAATTGACAAGATTAAGACCGATCTGTCATGGTCATCAGCTCGAGTGTTGAGTAGGTAAATAGGGGGTTTAATTTCTGTCCCTATTTGCATTCATGATCTCATCGTCATAAATCCCAAATTACGATGATGGGAAGGAGGTCCCTTAGGCTTCCTTTGACAGCACCGCTCTCAAGCACTCCTTTCCATTCATATAGTGCAGTTTTAGAGAGCCCCGACCAGCTCCCTAAACCTGAGTTTGCTACCATCTTGTTCCCCCTCAACCACCCTTCTTCCAACCTGAGGTATCAGAGTAGAGGCCAGCAGAGCTATACATTCATTTGATGGCACCTAAATTGGGATCTTTTGCCTTTGCAGAGACCCAAGAGATGGCCAGCATTGAGGGACGCACCCATGAGCAGCCGCAGGGATTAGCATACATACTTGACCAGGCAACCATCAACAATACACTTTTAGCCTCCCTAGAGACAATGCAACACTAGATTATAGACCAAGGACCATTCATGACACAGGAGCGACGAGAGCTTATGGAGATGAGAGCTGCCAGAGGAGAGCTACAGAGACCATCCAGTGGAATGATACCCACAGCTAGATGAGGAAACAGACGTCCAGATGATCAGCAAGAGCCAAGGCCACCACACACGATGAGGCAGATGCACAACCATGGTGCAACTCTCACCCACCATTGGATTCAGCTCCTGGAGATCCTGGGCGATTTTGTGCTTCACCCACAGACTATTCAGCTTCTTCCCAAGTTCCATGGGCTAGCCACTGAGGAGCCGCACCACCATCTTTAAGAGTTTGAGATGATTTGTAGTACTGTACACGACAGATTCGTGGACAAGGACATGATCAAGATGATCGCCTTCCCATTCTCATTAGTTGACAAAGCAGCCAATTAGCTGAAGCATTTGGGGAGGTAAGTCACCACCTAGGAGCAGCTATGGACCGTGTACTTGAACAAGTACTATCCACTCGGCCGGACCAATGCAGCGAGAGCTATGATCAACAACTTCACCATGATCCCGAATGAGCAGTTTTACGAGGCTTGGGATTGTTACAGAGAGCTCGTTGACCGGTGTCCACATCATGAGATATCAAATCCCAACTTAGTCTAGAACTTCTTTTGTGGGCTAATACCGAAGCTGTAGGGTCTTGTTAACACCACATGTGGAGGGTCCTACTTTGCCAAGTATGAGGACCAAGTCAGGGCCAACTACGAGGATATGGCAGAAAACTACACGGTGATGTCCCAAACTAGGGTCTAGACTCAGGGGAAGCCCCTCCCATAGGTTTTTTCCTACCATAGGATAGCACGGGTCGATGCAGGTCCATCTAGTTCGTCAGCAACAATATCACATGCAGATTCATCAACAGCTAACATGGGAATCATCAGCGAGAAGCTGGACCGCATCGAGATCATCGAGAAGAAGCTGTGCCAGGGCCTCACGCGGATTGACCGGTTGGCACAGATGCTTAGTGTCCTGAAGACTCAGATCATGTGTCTTCAGGAGGCACAGACGGCTCCACAGCCCCGTCTAAGGTCACAGGTTGATCCCAGCAGTAGCAGCTCCGCCCAGCCCTCTGCCACATATCATTAGGTTCACCACATCCAGGCAGAGCCGGTCTAGCAGTTGCTACACTACTCTCTGCCACCACCATCTCAAGACACTTAGATGGTGATTTATCAACCGGATTAGCCCCTGACAGTTCTTCCCCCTCCACCTTTCGAGCAGGAACTATTGATGGAAGTCAGCGGGATTCGGTACCACCAGTACCAACAGCAGCCCAAGATCTGTCGCGATCATCCTGGATTCAAATGGTCTACTGGAGGTACATCGTCCCAACAGCAGCCTCCATCTCAGGGTGGACAGAGCAGCCAACAGCAACAGCAGCCCCATCACTCCCAGTTATAGTACCAGTAGGGTGCTCGTCCCTCAAACCAAGGACAACAGTGGAGGCAGCTACAAAAACCTCACGAGCAATACTCTCACCCTCCCCCTCACTCTCAGCAGATTTAGCCTCATTTCCAGCGAGTCAACACGTCCGGTTCTCATGTACCTGTATATGAAAACCCATCCCTTGACGACCTTGCCTGCCTCCTTTAGATCAGCGAGCATCTTTCCGACGAGAGATGGACGAGTTCCACCAGGATATGAGGGAAATCATCACGAGAAAGGCTGCCATACCTGCTCGGATCGAACCAAATCCAAACAATCTCAAGAGGAAGTCTGAGCAGGTATAGTTTACAGAGACTACTACTCCTACTGATACTTTGGGTGATATATCTTCGTATATGTTTGATGCTGACTTTGTGACACTTATGAGTGGTAGGATTCCAGTTGGTGGTGCCTCGTCTACGCGACAACCACATGGATATTCTGGAGCGCTAGATGAGGAGGATAGAGGTGTTGATGCCACTTGTGATGAAGATGACGGTGGCACTAAAGCCACCAAGGATGTGGATCCAACTGACGGTACTGAGGCTGTCATGATTCCGGATGCAGTCGGTGGTACTGAGGCCACCATTCTTCCAGTTGTTGAGCCAGAGTGCGGTACCGACACCATGAAGACAGATGTTGTGGGTGGTGTTGATGCCACCATTTCTACTTCAGATGTGTTACCTTTGGTTGTATTTCAAGAAAGTGCTAGAAAAACCCAAAAAATCGGAAAAAACGAAAAGACCAAAAATATGAATAAAGGAAAGGTTTCTGCTTCTTATTTGAGTACATATGTGTTGCATGATGATGATTGTATATTCTATCCCTTCACATACACATGAGCCTATTCTCGACCCTCATCTCTCTGGAGAGGGTCCAGCTATCCCCTTCCATTAAGCACTCCGCTTAGCGAAGGGGAATAAACCAGAAAACCCAAAAAAGACACACCAACTAGAGTTCAGCATGCAGATGATAGATAGATTCCAGATTCAGCTAACTCTACAAGATGCACTAGAGCACATCCCTCTCTTCCATAAGAATTTGAGAGAGAAGACCACCATCCACAGGAAGAGATGTAACCACAATGCAAAGATAAATGTGCTCACTCAAGCCACCTGCTTCACCATTCAGAACCGATTGCCATCCAAGAGACTTGATTCAAGAGCTCCATGTATCATATGCCACATCCATGAGTGGAGGTTCAATCGTACTCTATTAGACAGTGACTCTTCCATTAACCTTCTTCCGGCAGCCCTACTCGACCGATTCGAGTTTGACCCTCTTCGATAGAGCATGGCAGTCCTTCAGTTTGCTGATAGATCTGTCAAGAGGACGAAGGGGTTGCTAAAGGATGTGGTCGTCATACATCAGGGCCTGAAATTCCCCATGGACTTTGTTGTACTGGACATGGAGATCCCTGAGTTTGTGACAGATACCCCCATCATTGTAGGACGCTTGTTCTTGGCCACAGCTAAGGCAATGTTCGATCATGATAGAGACAAGGTATACTTTTGTGTCTAGGGTGTCAGTATACAAATAGAGAGGATCTAGGAGACCAGAGCGAGAAATTCAGCCTTCTCTGAGCAGTCAAGCGACACAGAGCCGATGACAGATGTAGAGAGAGATATCAACCAGGAGTGCAACTTTGTAATTATAGATGATGAAGTAGTTTGGTCCGATCATGTATCACAAGCTCTTGTTGTACCTTCAAACACTATAGATTCACAGATGCCAGTAGATGAGAGTTCAGATAGCACACTCTTGGCAGAGGACACATTTGAGGCTGACGATCGCTGGTAGGATAGCGAGGCAGAGTATATTTTGTGTTCTTCTAATTCAGATCCCTCAGACATAGACATTGATTGGGATGATTTTGATGACTATTTGCCTTTTTTGATTCCTTCAGAGCCAACATCTAGAGTGGAGAGTGAGCCAACACATATTACAAACCAGCAGGGCCATCTTCGTCAGATGTTCATATACAACAAGAGTTCTCCCATGTAGATCTAGTAGCATCCACTCAGACATTTCAGAAGCCAGATTAGCCAGCTTCCACTTGTCCTGAGATGAAGCCTTTGCCACAGTCTATGAAGTACAGATTCCTTGCAGGTAAGCCATAGATGTACCTAGTCATTATCTCAGTAGATTTGACTGGAGATCAAGGATCTCGTTTGATGGAGGTTCTTGAAAGAAACCACAAGGCGATTGGATGGACGTAGATGATCTCCAACGGATATGTCCGGACCTGTTCTCCCAGCATATTTATATCGAAGAGGATGCTAAGTCTCGCGTCTAATCCAGCGACGACTGAACCCGAATCTTCGAGATGTGGTAATGAAGGAGATATCAAAATGGTGGAGCATTGATTTTATCTACCCCATCTCTGACTCCACGTGGGTTAGTCCATTGTTTGTGGTGCCCAAGAAGACATGTATCAATATAGCTGCGAGTGAGACTGGAGAGGAGATAGCTACCCGGGTACCCACTTCTTGGAGGGTCTATGTGGACTACAAACTATTGAATCAATCCACCAAGAAGGATCATTTCCCACTGCCATTTATTGATCTGATTATCGAGAGGCTAGCTGGGAAGAGTCACTATTATTTTCTTTACTGGTACTCCAATTATAACCAGGTTACCATAATGCCTTAAGACCAGGAGAAAATGGCATTTACCTGTCCATTTGGGACATATGCTTTCAGACGGATGCCCTTTGGTTTATGTAATGCCCCAGCTACATTCCAAAGGTGCATGTTGTCCATCTTTTCGGACATGGTGGGTGACTATTTAGAGGTCTTCATGGATGACTTTTCGGTCTACGGCAATGGGTTTAATGCTTGTCTTGACTACCTAGACCATGTACTTCAACGTTGTATCGAGGTCCATCTTGTATTAACTTGGGAGAAGAGTCACTTCATGGTGACTCAGGGGACAGTGCTTGGCCATATCATCTCCAACAAGGGCATCGAGGTCGATCCGACCAAGGTGGATATCATCAGGAAACTTAATCCACTGTCCAACTTGCGGATGTTGCGGTCCTTTCTAAGACATGTCGGTTTCTACTAACGATTCATTCAGGATTTCAGTCGTATTGCCCGATCGCTTACTGATCTGCTGGTGAAAGCTATCGAGTTCATTGTAGATGATAAGTTTCTAGTGTCCTTTGAGACTCTCAAGGGATTAGTTGTCGAGGCTCCTGTCCTTCAGCCACTCGCTTGGTCTCTCCCATTCGAGATCATGACGGATGCTTCTGATTATGCCATAGGGGTTGTGCGAGGACAAAGGAGGGATGGATTACCTTATGCCATTCACTATGCTAGTTGGACTTTGGATGCCGCTCAGTGGAACTACACTGTTACAGACAAGGAGATGCTAGTAGTAGTCTTTGCTTTGGACAAGTTTAGATCTTATATTCGTCGATCTCGAGTAACTATTTTTATAGATCACACCGCCATCCGATACCTCATAGCAAAGAAGGATGTAAAAGCCAGATTGTCTAGATGGGTCCTTATACTCCATGAGTTTGATATAGAGATTAAGGATAAGTCTGGAGTAAAGAATGTGGTGGTAAATCACCTCTCTCTATTAGAGAACCTTGAGGATTCAGAGTAGATGGCACCAATTACTGAGACCTCCCCAGACAAGGCGATCCTTGCTACCTCCTCACTCCCATCGTATGCCAAGATTGTGAACTAGCTTGTCGCCAAGAAAGTTTCACAACGTTCGCGTATGCAGCGACTTGAGACCTTCCTCATGAAGGCCAAGTAATACCATTGGGAGGATCCCATCCTTTGCCATGAAGGAGGGGATAGCTTCTGGCATCGATGCATTCCTCAAGAGGAGCACCACAACATCCTCACATACTGCTACAAGCTTGAGGCATGAGGACATCATTCTGGGAGGAGGACATCACAGAAAGTGCTCCAATTTGGCCTATGGTGGCCTACCCTCTTTAAGGATTCTGATGAATTCGTGATGAGGTATACTCACTATCAGAGGATGGGCACGTGTGGACAACGTTATATGATGCAGATGCATCCCATTCACTTCTATGAGGCTTTTGACGCATGAGGCATCGATTTCATGGGTCCATTTCCTAAGAGTCGGGGATTTGAGTACATTCTTCTTGCTGCAGATTAAGTGAGTCATTGCGTGGAGGCCATCCCGGCCCGAACTGCATATGATAAGACTGTTTCTAGCTTTTGAGGAAGAATATCATTTCACAGATCGGGGTTCCTAGAGTATTGACATCTGACAGGGGGACTCACTTTATCAACAATAAGGTAAGGGCCCTTGCTAATGAGTTCAGCATTGACCATCGAGTTGCCACTCCATATCACCCTCAGACCAATGATCTTGCTAAAATATCGAACAGGGAGATCAAGACTATTTTACAGAAGGTTGTCCTCCCAGACCAAAAGGATTGGTCATAGCTTCTAGACTCAGTCTTGTGGGCCTATCGGACCTCCTTCGAGACACCTTTGGGTACATCTCCCTTTCATCTCATTTATGGCAAGCCATGCCATTTACCTGTGGAAATCAAGCATAAGTCACTATGGGCAGTCACTGAGTTATTATTGGATCCCAAGAGCATAGGAGATTAGAGGAAAGCAGAGTTGGAAGCCCTGGAGGAGCTTAGAGACACAACGTTTTCGAATAGCCTACAATATATGGAGAGAGTGAAGATATGACATGATTATCACATCATCCATATGCAATTTGAGCCGAACTAGAGAGTATGGCTATTTGATGCTAGATTGAGATTATTTCCAGGGAAGTTGCAGAGCAAATAGAAGGCACCATACTTGGTACAAAGGTGCACAACAGCGTAAGTATTGATATATCTGATTTGTCATCTGAATCCACCTTTCGAGTTAACAATCAGCGGCTAAAGCCATATCTAGATCATGATCCATTGATCGTTGACGTTCCCCTATTCATTTTGCATGAGTGATGGATCTCATATCATCACTCTAAAAGTCATGAATTAAGCTCAAATCCCTAAAACTCATTGGAATTTCTTCATTTATTGTTCATAATTAACATTATGGCATGTATCGGTAAGAATTGCATTATATCACATATTATTGCACGAAATAAGGAGCCAAAAATCACAGCTAAATTGACCTATAAATAAGCCAAACTTCCTTAATTTTTAACTAATCCATGCTAACTCCAAATGATTTGAAACTACCTCCAATGTGTACATATCAATTACAAGAATAAATGAAAAATATAAAAAATCATTAACCTAATTAAGTGGACCAAAAACCCAAACCACAATTCCAGGATTTCCGAACTAAACTCATGATATCTTCCTCATCAGTGTCTGATTTGATCCTACTCACTTTTGAACTAATGTACATTCAATTACCTTCAAAACAAGACCGAGTTCAAGTAAATTGGAGCTCATACGTGAAAGTTGGATTTTGGACCTCTTTTGTACATTTTATATTTTAGCGGTCTTTAACCGATTTTACGTACATAATTAACCCATTTTATTTTATTTATTTTCATTTATTTTATTTGATAAATGTTTTATTAAAATGCGCAAAAATCTAGATCCAAAATGAGCTTGAAATCAAAGAAACTAACATAGTCCGAGTCCTCACCAACTGTCTGTACAAAATTTGTAGTTTTCATACTTTATTTCGTCTTTTTCTTACTTAATAATAATTCAAACAATTAGATTACTGTGTAAATATTTATCTTTTATTTTATTATATTTTTTCTGGATTTTTATCTAGTTTAAAAATGAAAAACAATTATAAAACCTGAAAATCAAGGTATTCATGTACACGGGATACCCCAAAAATATCACTTTGCACATGATCGATTTTGGTTTTGATCCCTTTATTAAAGTTGTAGATCTCATCGAGAGGAGAAACTTTTGTGAAGAAACATTTTGGATCTGAGGTCATTTTCTATTTATTTTTTATTTATCTTTACAATTTATTTTCAATTTTTTTGGAGATGCCACATGGCAGCTCTTGGAGCCGCCATGTCGCACCCATTTTTGATCTTTTTACATTCGTTTTATAAGAAGAAACTAAAATAAAAATTAAACCGATGCCATGTGGCATCGTCGTGGCTGTCCGATCTAGGTCGATCGGATGGACGTTGTATCGTCTTCCCCACTTTCCCAAAATTAGGTGTCACCATACACGTCCTCCTCCGCGATTTTCTCCACCCCGCCCGCATATCTTGCCACCATCACCAATCACCTTCTCCTTCCATGGCCAGTGCCACCACCATCTCTCCGCCTTCCATCCTGGGCATGGTCGTCACCAAGATCCGATCTCCCTTCCTCGCAAATCCGGCCGCGTATCTCATCCCATATTCTCCCTTGACCTCACCGCATCCGCCGACTTCACCCATTTTCCTAATATGCCCTCATCAGGTCCCCCTTCTCATCTCGTAATGATCTCAATTAGGTCGTCCATTCCCAACCACCTTTTCTAAATGAGCACCAGCACCGACCCCTCCTCTCTCTGCTATAAAACAGAAGCTTTGCCACCGACATCACCGCCCCTCCGTGCATCTACTGTAGCTATGGATCTACTCCGTCGAGCAAACAACATCTTCTAAATTCCCCTCATCTTCACTGTATTTCCATTACCCACCTTATTCAACTTAGGCTCCTGTTGTAGGCATCAATTCCACCTTCGATTGCTTCACCCCCTCCAGATTCCACGTCCCTTCTCCAAAGATCTGCCACCAACATCATAGAGGACTCCTCCTCGCATGGGATCGCTCCACCGACCGCTTCATTCCACCCTCATCGACAAAGGATTAGAGCTCCGTCCTGCTTTTTTTCATCGGTCGAGCTACTTCTCCAACACTTCACCAAGCTCCGTGTGTCGGCCACTCTTCTCCATCTCATCATCAGCAACATGCAAAGGACAACCTCCTTCGACAGCCGCCAACACCTGCCTGTAGGAGCACCAGAGTCGTCCCCAGCTCCTCCGAGGGTTTCGCTCGTCCACCGCCAGAGCACCACTAGGCCTGAGGCCCTCCCACATGCGTAACACGTGCGTTGGAGGGAACATTGCAGTTCCACCCCTCTTGTCATGTCATATCAACACGGAAGCCCCCTTCCTTAGGCTGCAAGAGTGGCTTGTAATTTGGCAGTCCTCGGGGGAACTTCTCGCACAATTCCCCTCTAGGGACAGGTAATCATATTTTAGATCCTTCCACTGCTATTCTTTTTTATTTATTTATTGTAATATTGCATTGATACCCATGTGTTCCCCCTTTACTTTGAACAGTTTTATTGCATCATTTTATTATTTTAAAAATAGCATTTTGTTCTACAACTAATTCTCTACGGTATGGCATGCTTGTGATATTTTTTTAGATTGTGGTTAATTATTAATTAATATTCTTGTAAAAAATTATATATTTTTCTTGTTTTATTCTTTGAAATTCATAAGTAATTAACAATTGCTCTCAAAATTGTTAAAAATCATAGATTAGAGAATTAGTTGTATTTAACATTGTGCTTGAAAAGAATTGCATTTGCATACATGATTTGCTCTCTAGAAATCATTTTACAAATTTCAATCTTTAATTTTTATTATGTATTAAATCTCATATTTTTAAGGTTTAGGATTTTCCAGAGATCAATCACCTAGTGGTATATCTTGGATAATTTTATCCCATGAAAATAAATAGGTTTAGTATTTATTATATGTAAATTATTGAAATTTCCTTTGCTTGCATTCATAAATTCATAAAATATTTTTCTTGCATACAAAAATTCCAAAAAATTTACAGTGCAAGCAATTCATCATAGTTGTTTTTCAAATATTATTTAATTAATCTTTATATTTTTGTCCCTAAAATTGGCCACATTTGCATTTTGCATCCCAAAATTGCATTAAAAATACAAAAAAATATCGTCTTGAAAACCATGCATGAACTTTGATTGACCTTATTCCAGGTTCCTTTTCCTCCTTGAGTTCAACCTTGGTACTTGCCCAAGTAAAATAAACATAAATCCACGCCACTTAAAAATTGATTAATTAACAGTGGTAGTTTCTTGACTGATTCAGAATTCCCGCCGTAATTACAACGACACATTAAAGCATAATTCTCACCAAATAAATAGGTGAATTCTAGACTCGTCATATGGTGCCGTTGCCGGGGAGGCAAAAGACTTAGATTTTGTCTAAAAAAATTTTGTGTTCGGTTTTCCTTATTTGGGTAGTCTGATCCCTGAATATTCAATGTATATTTTCCATTTTTTCCTTTTTTCCTACATGTATTTATTTTAGCATTTATTTTATTTTTGATTAATTTTTGTGCCACTCAATTACACACACATACTCTCTCTCTCTTATTTTTCTGGCGAGGTAACTGGCATACGTGGAGTGGTTTCCCACGAAGCTGACGCTCTTCACCGATGCTCGAAAAACCGCAAATAAAATTAAGATCGAGTCGAGTCGTGAGAGAGCATAGAGTCTAGGATTTATTTTCTACAATTTTACTTTTTGTAATTAATTGCTTATTTATAGCAGTGTCGTTTGGACTCTCGTGTGTTTAACAAGATCATGAACTTTTTCTGTGGTGTGTAGTGGCATGTTTCACTCTCTGATGAGGGTGGGGCCCGACTTGAGTGGCTCGTAGGTTAGACCTGCAAGTACGACTATTAGAGCTTCTAGAATTTTTTATTGTGCTCGTAGAACCTAAGATCGTGCTTCACATTAATCAAGATGCACATTATATTGTTCAATGTAGTAAAATTTAACTCATTTCTTCATGGTTGAAAGAACTATCTGATAGGTGCAGTTTATATCAGCTTGCATACATTTAGAATAATTTTTCAATTTTGTATTACATCCCACATGGAGATTGCGAGGAATCACTGTAAATCTTCTATCTGAGCATACATCATTGTTTCATGCGCATCGTCTTTTCCCGAATTTCTCCCTACTATTTTGTCACATAATTATAAAGGAAATTGGGACTGGACAGTAGACGTGTATTTATGCTCACCTAATTTTTCAGTGATCACCTAATTAATAGTGGGAGTGCTAGATAAAAACGACTTTAATTAACCCATAAAATCAAGTTTTTTTGCAGGAGAGCAACCCTGACATTGGATGCATTTATTTATTTTAGTGAGAGAGAGACGACACTTAAGGTTAGAGCCTAGCTTCGTATTCTTCATTCAAACTACTGATTCTAAAATGATTAGTTACTTCTCAGTGAGGAATACGGGTAGCCGGTAAATAGTTTGGATTTCCTTAGTAGAGTGGGTGGTTTAAGGGACATTGTGTAAGGTTTCATCCTTAAGTAACACGGGTAGCCATTTTACAGTCCGTACATACACCCATACTGGCTGAAAGTGGATGCAACTAGTCATAAGAATTTGGGCCAGTCTTCAAGAAAATTTTCAGCACCCAACAACTCGCTAAATTTTTTCCAAGATTGAATTTCATACCAACTAAAATTGTAAAGATAATTTGTCGAACTCTTGCGGCTTCATTGTGTGAGTTGGTGAACCGGGGGTTTGATTTGTGTTTGCATTGGTGTGCATGAACCGATTTCGAATATCAAAAACCGCACACTTCTTCCATCACTCTTTTTGATAAAAATTTTCTTCTTGTAAATATCCTGTGCACTTGCACCAAGATCAACCATGTCAGTTCATCATCAACCTCCTTTGTCAAAGACGGGACAATGGTCGGAGTACCCATCTGATCTATACTATGAAAGTGAATTTGTCTCGGTTGGAGACCCAAATCATCTAAATCCTCTTCTGTCATGAATCATCTAACATTCGCTAGAGACTTGAACCCACGGATGAATCCGATCCAATTTTCGAATTCCAAGCCATTTTACTCGAATCATCTGATAAAAGTCACCATAGCATCTTATTTTTCACCTTCACTACTTGTGACCACACATGATCAACTGCCATCTTGGGATGACCTGACTTATGCCAGATTTCTTTCTAGAACTCAAGAACCGTTTGAAGAACAAAACATCGAAACAAACGACTGGCAACAGTATCGACCCCAACCAACTTCATTCCTTCCTCACAATAACACTACACAAATCCACATCTTTCCATGACCATAGGGAATAATATGGAAACCCGATCAAATCGCAAGGAGAGGCCCGCACCGAATTGGATTGACCCTAACGATCAAATCCCTATTGACCAATCTGAACACTACTCCTTCGATCAGCCTACACATACAGAGGACCCGACTGATAATATCGTCACATATGAACCCTGTATGACTCCATTGTTTGGGGATACGATCAATCATGACCATGGAAGCAGACTCTACTTAAACTAGCATTGGATGCCCAAGTCATGGTATGTTGAGTATGAGACCTACAGATTCCCGTAGAATCCTTCCACTGAGAAGCGTCCCTCCATATCTTTTGAGGAGAAATTTTCAGAAAATAACAACCATATATTGGTTTTTCCAAGAGACTCTTCTCTTAGCTAATACGAGAAAATGGAAGATGAAATGACTGGATCTCAAATTCAAAAATGAGAAAACACACAGACAACTCCCATGATTGATCAGAAAAAGTTTTTGGAGGATGATATTTCGAGAATCAATAAGAGGTATAAATTAATGGAGGATAAATTTATAAAGTTCACCAAACCAACTAAATTCATTTTATGGTAGCTCATATATAAAAATGGATGATGAAATTATTGGATCTCCTCTTGAAAACCCTGAGGATATTCAGAAACCTAGAGACTATAATCACCCTAGGGACAATCTTGATAGCGACACCTCTGCCTACTACTACCCTAGAGACAACTCTGAATCTGACTCGGCATATTTAAGCTCCTCCTCATCTATGGAAAACACCACATCCACACACCACACAGAAAATACCAAAAAAATTGAGATATTCAAAAACACCCAAAAATCAAAATCCAGAAAAATTCATAAAAACTGAAACTGAAGAAGATTTGAAGAATGCTTTAGGGAAGCACTTGAGAAAAAATTGAATTTTAAACTTCCCTTGATACAGGCCATTGAACACTTTCCCGACCTAAAAGGATTTGTAATGAGCAAATTAATGATGAAAAAGTCGGGAAGGATAAGAACAAAGACTAAAAGACACATCTTGTAAATGGCCACCTCTTTAGCGTTAAGGAGAAAAACCAAGAGCTGTATAGTGAAGCGGTTGCCTAGATTTGACTATGGAATTAATGACATTATATTTACCCATGCTTGAATCGATGACAACTCAGCATTCAATATTCTCTTGACCTTTGTATTTGACAAGCTCAAACTCGAACCAATTGGGAAAATAAGAGAGATCACTCAACTGGTTGATCGATCAATAAAGCGGTCGAGAGGAACCATTTCTGTCATCGTTACATTCCAATGTTCTCCGCTCAAAGTGGACTTCACGATCATTATAATTGAGCATCAAAGAGAATTCACCTAGTCTCCTATCATTCTCGGAAAGCCATTCTTGGCATTGGCTAAAGCAATTAATTAGTGTGAGACTTGAAAAATCAATTTTATAGCATTGGGAGCACTTCAATCTCACCCAGACTTTGAGGAAACATGATATTCTGAGGCGACCCACAAAGCCGTCAACAGATATAACCACCAAACGGTAGAAGAGCCCTACCTCATTGCTACACCTGAGATAATGACTGTTGAAGAGGTTATTGGTTTAGAGACTCTCCCCCATGTTCCGTTTCTACCTTCTCTCACCATGGGAAATGACTTCTCATATGATCCTTAGACATATGCATGGATGCATCCTGAGTCAGCCGATATCTCCTTTGATCACTTTGATCAAATCAACGTAACACATGAATGCACCAACATGAAGTCAATTGAGAAGGAATATGCAGAGACTCTCCCCGATGTTCCATTTCTCGCTGCTCTCACCATGGGAAAGGGATTCTATTATGATCCTGAGACTTATGCGTGGGCGCATCCTGAATCGGTTGAAATCTTCATTTGACCATCTTGACTAGTTCAATCCAACTCATGAGTGCACCAACATTAAGACAACACAAAACAAAATGGATGCTCATTCATCTAAAAAGAAAGTGGCCTTCGACCTTCCAGAAGAGAAATTGTCTGACGATTACTCATCATGTCCGAAAAGAGTAATCTACATGAGTGAGGTTTGTTCGGCAGTCCAAAAACCATATCTACGTAAGGATCCAAACTTCGATTCCTGTTGGACGACTCTTATTCCTCGCTATTATTCATCCAAAGATGTTTCTCCTGGTCTCATTAAATATATTGGAATAAGCTCTTATGACCATATTGAGATCGGCGCTTCTGAATATTAATCTGAGGACGAATCACTTGATCTCAAAATTGAACGAATTCTGAGAAAACAACTGAAGCAACTAAAGAACAAGAATATCTGGAGTGCCTCCACTTTCAAATACTATTCCTCTGAGGATAACTCTGATGATGGTTACCTTTCATCTAATTCATACGCTTCATCTACTCTCCAGCTTGACTTTTCTGAGGATAACACTGACAGTGGATGGGAATCATATCTTCCTCTTCTTATCATTACAATCTCCCACCATAGGCTCATAAAAAGATTGGCCAAAAACTTGCCTTAATCATCGGCTACCCACCATCCCGACCCCATCGGTCTCCTTGGACAGATTCTTCCTCTACTTAGGTCAAGGCCTAAGTATAGGGGGGACTGATGTCATATGTACATACCATTCTCTCCTTGTCATGATCACTCCATTTCCACCCTTCTTCTCTACTTAGGTTGACTACAACCTAAGTATAGACGGAACCGATGCCAATCTGTATGGACTCTCCTCATTCACATATCCCAACCACCTCCTTTTCGCTCTTCTTCTATACTTAGATTGTTCACAGCCTAAGTATAGGGGGGTGGACCGATCTATCTTTTTGTTTTTCTTTTTCACTCTTCTATGCTTAGACCAAGCTATGTATTCTCTATGCTTCTTGTGCTCTGAGGACACAACCCTCGCTAGGTATAGGGGGTGTATATATTTTACCCATAGCTTGTACTTTCACATAAGTCTATATGTATTTACGGGGTGGGTAACTAACTTAAAAAAACAACAAAAATAGAAAAAGAAGAAAAAGAAGTTTTGCTACTAACACTGACTGTGTCCAACCAAAAATTATAAAGAAAAAAATGGCTTCTTCATTTCTGCATTAAAAAAATCTTGCATTAAAAAAATTGTCTGCATTTCACACATCTGCACTTCATCCAACATTACATGCATATGCATTTGTGAACAGTCCTTGGGTTCTGAACCGAGTTATGAGAAGAAACCAAGAGTGGTCTGGACTTGACCTTAATCCACCTAATTTTCAGAGGAACTTCATCGCAAAAGAGGATTTTAGAAGCTTCAGTTTTATGACTTAATTCTTCTAGTTCCACATGACAATGTACAGCATTTGACTCTTAGTGTCTAACCTGGCCTCTTCATTCTGGGTACGACTCTGGAATAGACTCAGACGGGGTATTGGAAGGTTGTGTGAGTTTCGTTTCTGGATGCGTGGACATCTAAAGATCGGAGTACGGGTTGAAATAAAGCTTTGAAAAAGGGTTGGATAGTTGGGCACAATTTTTTCTAAGACCCGAAATCATGTACAGAAAAAAAGATTCCATATCCGTAGGGGCACAACAAGATCCATGCAATGCTACCAAAAATCCAAATACAAAAAAGCCTACTAACAAATGAATATTTGACCAGAAAAGGTCCAAGCTTCAAGAAAACCTGTAGATCTTGGTGGACACTTGGCTAAACTTGTCGGCTTCACAAGGAGAGATGACTACACTGGCCACCCTCCAGTTCTTTTCTCCTTCTTCTAATTTCTCTCTATATTCAATTGTGAACTCGGCGCGACAAACCTTAGAAGGAAATACCTGACTCCCCGAGGACGAGTTACTGGAGAGGAGGTTTGCATGGTAGTCTGGCATTCAGGATGGGAAGAGCTAAAACCTTTCACATGCATCCGTAGATTGTTAAATGTTTATGGGGTATGCTTTGGGAGGAGGATTCATCTAAGATGACTTCTGAGACAAAGTTGTGACAATGATGTGCAGAACTTGAAGGTTGTTGATTTTAAAATCCTAAGTCTCACAGAAGTTCTGCCAAACTAATAACCCAGAGGTCGGGTCTAGTTCCATTTTTACCTACTGCTCATGTTCTTGTTATGGAACCCAATCTCATTTCACTTCATTGCATTTCATTTGATACTTAGGGACGGGCATAGTTTAAGTATAGGGGGATGATGAATCTCAGATTCATCATTCTAAAGTCATGAATTGAACTCAAATCCCTAAAATTCATTGGCATTTCTTCATTTATTCTGCATAATTAACATTCAGGCATGTATTGATAAGAATTGCATTTTATCACTTATTATTGCACAAAATAAGGAGCCAAAAATCACAGCCAAATTGACATGTAAATAAGCCTAACTTCCCTGATTTTTAACTAATTCATGCTAACTCCAAATGACCTGAAACCACCTCCATTGTGTACATATCACTAACAAAAATAAATGAAAATACAAAAAATCACTAATCTAGATAAGTGGACGAAAAACCCAAACCCTAATTCAAGGATTTCTGAACTATACCCTTGATATCTTCCTCATCTAGTATTCGATTTGATCCTACTCATTTTTGAACTAATGTACATTCAATTACCTTCAATACAAGACCAAGTTCAAGTGAATCTGAGCTCATACGTGAAAGTTGGGTTTTGGGCCAGTTTTGTACATTTTGTTTTTTAGCGGTTTTTGACCTATTATTTTATGTACATAATTAACTCATTTTATTTTAATTCTTTTTCATTTATTTTATTTGATAAAAGTTTTATAAAAATGTGTAAAAATCCAGATTAAAATGAACTTGAAATCAAATAAACTAATAGAGTCAGAGTCCTCACAAACAGTTTGTACAAAAGTTGTAGTTTTCGTATTTTATTTATTTCTTCCTTTTCTTACTTAATAAAAATTCAAAAAAAATAGATTACTATGTCAATATTTATCTTTGATTTTATCAAATTTTTTTCGTATTTTTATCTAGTTTAAAAATGACAAAACAATTATAAAACCCAAAAATCAAAGTATTTCATGTACTGGTGATACCCCCAAAAATATCACTTTTTATAAATGATCGATTTTGATTTTGATTCCTTCATGAAAGTTGGAGATCTCATCGAGACGACCAACTTTCATGAAGAAACTTTTTAGATCCAAGGTCATTTGCTATTTATTTTTTATTTATCATTAAAATTTATTTTCAAATTTTCTGGAGATGCCACGTGGTGGCTCTTGGACCCGCCACGTGGCACCCGATTTTGAGCTTTTTAAATTCGTCTTATAAAAAAATTAAAATAAAAATTAAATCGATGCCACGTGCCATCATCGTGGTTGTCCGATCTCGGTCGATTGGACAACCGCTGTATAGTCTTGCCCATTTCCCAAAATCAAGTGTTATTGTACATGTCCTCCTCCACGATTTTCTCTGGCCCCACCCGTGTATCTCTCCACCATCGCCCATCACCTTCTCCTTCCATGGCTGGTGCCACCATCATATCCATGCCTTCTATCTTGGGAACGACCGTCACTAAGATCTGATCTCCCTTCCTCGCAAATCCGATCACGTATCTCATCCCATATTCTCCCTCGACCTCACCTCATCCATCGACTTCCCCCCTTTTCCTAATCTACCCTCATCAGGTCCCCCTTCGCATCTAATCATGATATCAATCAAGCCAGTCATTCCCAATAAAACCAAAGCCCCGTTGACTGCTTCAAGCATCCATCGTTTCCATCGGGAGGAGCCCCAAGTTGGTGGTGACAACACCACCGCTCCTTCCCTGTGGCTAGATCTTACCTCCTCGGTCTTTGCAGCCACGCCCCTCCGCGCATCTGCCCTAGCTCCGGATCTCCTCCGTCGAGCCAATGACATCTTCGGTATTCCTCTCATCTTCGTTATATTTCCATTACCCACCTTCTTTAACTTAGCCTCCTGCTGGAGGCATCAACTCCACCTTCGATTGCTTCACCCCCTCTGGATTCCACGACCCTTCTCCAACGATCTGCCACTGACATCAAAGTGGACTCCTCCTCGCATCGGACTGCTCCACTGATCTCTTCATTCCACCCTCATCGACAAAGGATTAGATCTCTGTCCAGCTTCGTTTTCATCGATCGAGCTACTTCTCTGATACTTCACCAAGTCAATGGTCGTCGTCAACAACGTAGGGGCCTTCAACACCAAACTCCCCATCAACTTCGAGGACTCCACCACCCTCCACCCTGACGTCCCCAGGCCGTGTGTCGACCACTCTTCTCCACCTCGTCATCGGCAACGCGCAAAGGACAACGTCCTTCGACATCCGCCAATACTCATCGGAAGAAGCACTAGATCCATCCCTAGCTCCTTCGAGAGCTCCGTTCATCCACCGCCAGATATCCACCAAAGCTTGAGGCCCTCGCACGTGCGCATCACGTGCATGGGAGGGAACATTGTAGTTCAATCCTCTAGTCCCGCTAAATCAACACAGAAGCACCCTTCTAGGGAAATTTTACGAGAAGTCCCCCGAGGACTGCCAAATTACAAGCCACTCTTGTAGCCCAAGGCAAGTGACCTTCTGGAATTTTGTAGCATAGCCCCTCGAGGGACTGGTACTGTCATTTAGATCCTTCCACTGCTTTTCTTTTTTTATTTAATTATTGTAGTATTACATTGATACCCTTGTGTTCCCCCCTTACTTTCAACTGTTTTATTGCATCATTTTATTATTTTTAAAAAAGCACTTTGTTTAACAACTAATTCTCTACAGTATGACATGCTTGTGATATTTTTCTAGATTGTGGTTAATTATTAATTAATATTCTCATGAGTATTTTACCTGTCTTATGCTTCGAAATTCATAATTAATTAACCATATCTCTGAAAATTGCCAAAAATTCAAGGATTTGAGTACTAGATGTATTAAACATTGTGCCCAAAAAGAATTGCATTTGCCTGCATGGTTTGCTCTATAGAAATCATTTTGCATATTTCAATCTTTAATTATTAATAGGTATTAAATCTCATATTTTTTAGGTTTAGGATTTTTCTGAGATCAATCACCTAGTGATAGATATTGGATAATTGTATCCCTTGAAAATAAATATGTTTAATACTTGTTATAATTAATTTTTGAAATTCACTTTTTTGCATTCATAAAATATTTTTTGCATCCAAAAATTCCAAAAAAAATACAATGCATGAATTTCATCATAACTGACATCTCGACCAAGTTTCATATTTTTCGGACATCGTTTGATTTATCTTTACATTTTAGTCCCTAAATATAGCCACATTTGCATTTTGAATCCCAAAATTGCATTAAAAATATAAAAAAATACCGCCTCGAAAACCATGCATGAGCTTCTATAGAGATTATTTTAGGTTGTCCCTTTGCCTCCTTGAGTTCGACCATGGATCTTGCCCTAGTAAAATAAACATAAAACCACGCTGCTTAAAAATTAATTAATTAACTGTGGTAATTTCTTGAATAATTCCGAATTCCCGACGTAATTACAATGAGACATTAAAGCTTAACACACCAATTAAACAGGTAAATTCCGGACTCATCAATTAGATGTGATCTTTGACTCACATCATTTGCATCTCATGCCTGATTATCACTTCTCCCCTGCCGTTGTATAGATCCAGTTGTCCATATCGCACATTCTTTTGTTTAACAACCCATCTTCATCTTCTGATTATGCTTTACTTAGGGTGTGCTTTACCCTAAGTATGTGGAGTGCCAGACTTGTGATTACTATTTGATTCTTTTTTCCTCTATGTTGCTGCCTATACTTAGGGATATTTTACCTAAGTATAGGGGTGGTAAACCCTGTACATTCTAACCATCGGTCTTCTCGTTGTGTACATATTTCTATACTTAGGATTACTTGATCCTAAGTAAAGGGGGATCACCGATTTCTATTCATTGCTTTCTTTTATTCGTCGTCGTAGCATAACATTCTTTTCACTTCCAAATACTAAGCATGAGTTATGTCTTCCTTTAACCGCTCATTGATAACTTTGAGGACATCGTTCTAGCTAAGTATAGGGGTGTCGTATATATTGTATATATACTTTAGCCATAACTCATACTCGGTGTGAGTGTGTTGATAAAAAAATGACTGAAAACCCTTAAACTAAAAATCACAAAAAAAAATTAAAAATACTTTTACATATAAAATTCTTTCATGTACATACATGTTTATAAATTGTTTTTTTTTGTAAAAAATACTTTTGAAATGTTTCTTGTATAAAACTTTTGTAAATATTTTTGGTATCAAAATTATATATATAGTACAAAGTTTTTTAAAAATGTTTGAAAAATAAAACTTTGTAAAAATCTATTTGTAAAGGTTTGTAAATATTTTGCAAAAAAAACTTGCCTTTCTTCCTTGCAATCAAACATTTTGCTTATTTTGAAAAAATACACAAAAAGAATTCTGTAGATATTTGTTTGTATATTCTTCGGAATCATAGTTGACATTTAAACTAGTTTGGAATTAAATTGGAAAATGGAGCTTGGTTAAGACCTTAATCCACCTAACTTCAGAGGAACCTTATTGGATTTGTGGTTAAGAATTTTCAGGTCCATAGCAACTTAATTGTTTGAGTCCACTAGGCTATGTTCACATATCATCTTGATGAGCCTAAGTAGAACACTTAACAACACATGCATAACTCTTACAGACAATGGCTTTACTTGGATCAACACCTTACACGTAGCTCAACACAGATGAGGTGATGAGGAGGTAGAATTCTTTGGCTTGGGGTAGCATACGAGGGTAGTACTTCTAGGCAGATCCTCTCGTCTTCCTTTAGGGAGGGATGTGCACCTCAACCTGTTCTAGTAGCATTGACGTCTAAAGATAGGAGTTGCGGGTTGCAATAATGCTTCAAAAGAGGGGTAGTTGACTAGCTCACGAGGAAAAACTCCTTACGTACATGTTGCGTCAGGAAAATATGTTGTAAATATGCACATAAAAAATGTGTGCAAAAGTATGAAAAACTCCAAAAAAGTGGACATTCCTGATTGAGAATAAAATGCCCGCTAGAGTGTATATAGTGAATAAACAAAGCTTATGTATCCTACCTTCTCATCTCATGGAAGCTTGCAGTGGGAGACTTAGCTACAATGGTTAGGCTCCCAAGGATTCGTGACTACACTAATCACGGTCCATTCTCTTCTTTCCCCGCTTCTTGAGCCGGTTGAATGTGAACTTTGAAGGGAATACCCCACTCCTCGAGGAAAGAGCTATTAGACTCGGGAATTAGAGTTACCTTGTTGAGGGAGGCTCTTTCTTTGTCATTTCTAAGGTGGGGAGCTACATATCACTTACACAGTAAAAGGAAAGATTCATAGTCATTAGAATTTGCTTATGTAGGCTTGTTCTAATCTGGTTTATTGAGGAGTCTTGACCATAGTATTGTGGAACTTAGAGGCTGCCGAGTCTTAAACCAATTTCCTAACAAGGTTCTGACAAACTAATAATCCAATAGTCTGACAGAGCTCCATACTTCAATTTAATGAAGATAAGTTTAATAGTCAACCTTGATTCTTTTTCTCGCTTATTTTTCAAATAAGTGTTTGCTAAGGGACTGGCAAAGGTAAAGTATAGGGGGTGATGAATCCTTGATTCGCAGTCTTTAATATATTATTATAGCTCTTTTTCTTGGCAAAACATCATGTGAATACCTCTAAATATAATAACTTAACAAATTGCATGCTTGGGTTAATATTGCATAATTAGCATGTTTTTGTGCAAAAATAAAAGAATAAAGGAAAAGAAAAAGAATGATGTATTTAGAATAAATACAAAGTGACCCAAACCCTAAGAGAAGGTCAAGCCTTGACCTAATCGCAACATAAAATAAGTAGAAAGAGATAGGGCTCACTATGTTTTGTATATATTACCTATATTTGTACATATTATTTATATAATTATTTCTGACAAAAAAATAAAATTATAATTTATACATCATTGTTTATAATCCTAAAAATAATAAAAAAATAAAACAGAAATATGAAAAATAAAATAAAAAGAAAAACAAAATCATTTAAGTCTTGTTCAAAACACACTTGTATGTATAACACCCATCATTTATTACATGCCTTTAAATAATTTCTAAAATAAAATAACAATTATTTTACACTCCTAAAATTATGATATAAATAAATAAAATACAAAAATAAGGGTATTTATGTAAATAAAATAAAATAAAATTACTTGTACATAATACATAGGTATATTATACCGGTACATAATAATATATATTGTATATACATTAATTTATTTTCTGTTAAAATAATTAAAAATCACATCAAAATACTTTGAAATTTAATAAACATTTTTTATTTTGATAAAATTTTTATTTTAAATTCATTTGTTATTTTTTATTGAATTTTCAACTATTTTGTGCATACTATTTTCTGATTGGTCCAGAGGGATTCGTTGACTCCAGTCAACGCCTTCTTCAAGACAGGTTGGGTCGAAGACCTCTTGTCAAAGCCGTTCTCCACATTTTCATGCCCATACATGATCACATCTTTCCCCGATTCTTCGCCCGGGCCTCCTAGGATCCGTGATCCTAAGGCATGGATCTTCATAGGGTTGCGCGCTCTTGCTCGATCTTTCCAGGCCCCTGGAGTATCCTATATAATCTTCTCTTCCGCCTCCAAGCACGGTAGCTCATCCCTCACGTCCCATTCCTTCTCTAGCCACCTTCAATGAAGTGACAACCACTCAAGGCACCGCTCAGGATCGTTGGGAAGCACCTGGAGACTTGTAGGTCATGATGTGGCCGGAACTCTACTGCGTAAAGCCTCCCGGCCAGCCACAGCTTGGTTGAGGCCAAGACCCGATCGCCCACCATCTCCTTCCTTGGTGAGCACCTTAGTAGCCTCAGGAACCGCTCATATCCATTGCATTTCTCATTTAAATTCTTCTTTTCATTCTGTCTCCTCCGACGTTCACTTGTTCCGACCAACTGGTCGGAGACCCATTCCCTACATCTACCCGCTCCAATTTATGCTACATCTCACTCCGCACCCTCTCACGCAACCGACCCATTCTGAGACTCGACCATCGGGTCAAGATATGGCACTGACCTCCTTCTCACGCCTTTGTCGAAGGTCGATCACCATCCAACGTCGCTTCCCTTACCCTTTAAAGCAATAACCAAGGCCGGAGTGTAGCAACGAGCCCCCTCTTTCCTTTGCAGGCATGCAAGCGCTTGGGATCATTTTATAGCATATGTTGCTAAGGCAGATTAACTCCAAGAGGAGCTTCACTACCATACCCATCCGACCATTGTCACCTCCATCGGAGCCGTCCATCGGTAGCGGAGCACCCTCGCGACACTGTAGGACCCTTTGGTGACTTCATCGGAGCAATGGATCGCCTCCATTGGTTGATTAAAAGTCACCTATGGGGATGTTCTTCCAGACCCTCCTGTTGTAGTTGGATTCCCATGCCTCTGCTAGATTCCATCATGATAATCCAATAGAGTATCTTCTGAGGCCGTTAGATCAGACCGTCTGGAGTATCTGACATGTACGTTTCCGACAAATCAGATCCGTCAGATCAGTGTTTAAGAGGCGATCAGCACCGTCAGGGGTCCCACGCTCTACGTATGTGGCCCAAGGGGTATATTTCCATCTTATCCTTGCATGTCTAGCTATTTAGCTTTTGCCTAATAAATAAAAATTGTAGTTAAGTACTTTTGTAGTCTGGACCTTGTGTTTCTGATATTTACACTTTAGTCATGTCTATCTGAACTCACGTGTTGTCCTACGTGACTTTTGGGTTTTTTGTGCTTTTAGCCCCAAACTTTTATGTTGTTATGAATTAAAAGGCAAGTTTTCGATATTTACACTTATACCCATGTGAGCCTAGATTACGTGTTATGCATGTGATTGCTTGGACTTTTTGCAACTTCAGCCCTATAATTTTTATTTGTGTTATTGTTTGGCCCAGAGTTTTATTTTAATTACACGTAGGTCCATGTAAACTGTAACAAATTACATCTTGTATTTTGGACTTAATAAATAGCATTTTAATTCGAAAAATGACCTAAAAATTACCTCTAACTCTTATTGGTGTGCAATATTTAGAGTGATTTATTGGATCAATTTGTTTGCATTTAATATTTTTGAAAAATAAAAAACCCCTAAAAAGTGTCCTGTCTATTTTTGAAAATCCCTAAAAATTTGAAAAATGCATAAAAATTCTACAAAAATCCTCGTTAGCGTGTTTTTGTGTGTTTTAGTTACAGTATTAATTTTGTTTGGAAAGTCCCTATAAAACGCTAAAGATTGCAAAACACCTAAAATCTTATAAAAATTACATAAAATTCAAGAAAATTCAAAATCCTCATTTCAGCTCCAGTTTGTAGGTTTTTCTTCATATTTTCTCATAAAATTGCTATCCAGGATTTTAGGGCATTTTAAGTATTTTTAACTTGTCATTTAATCCTAGTTGTGCCCTGTTTGAATTGTTAGTCACTGTTTGATTTTTATAAAATTACAAAAATATCAGAAAATCTCTAGAAAATCAAAAATCCAAAAAAAAATATCTTAATTTTTTGAGTATTTTTATTCTTAATTAAAAATACAAAAAGATTGTGGTGTTGCCTTGTTTTCTTATCTATTGATTTTGTTACCCATTGAAAACCTAAAATAAAATATTGCAAAATTCAAAACCACTAAAAATATGTTATTTTTAGGAGATTTGATTACTTCGTTGGTTTTCTCGTGCTCCTTGTGTTTGACCCTGATTGGTATACCAGGTAAAATAAATTACGAACCGCTTACATTTTGTACTTGATTGTTTGATATGTTTTGAGTGGTTTATTTTTCTTGATTGAGCCCGAATTGTTGATTGGGATCACAACGACATTGATATTTCTTGATACTTAACATTAGTCGATATGTCGCTCATCATTGCTCATCTAGGGATGATTTCCTCATGTGTCATATAGATAGTTTACTTTCTGTCTTTATTTTCTGCACGGATCACCCTACATGTAGTGTGTTGGAGTCTGGTACGCATTTCTATCTCTACATGCATCATTGTGTTTGACATACATTGGCTTTTCCGACTTCCTCCTCCTGTTTTATTGGACTCAAAATAATCAAGGAAATTGGAAAACTCGTTAGGCATTGTTTTATTTCAGAAAAATAAATAAAAAGTGAAAACAAAATAAAATTGGGATAGCCAATGCAAACTTGACCATAAAAGACACTTCACCTAAAAATCTTTATTTTGGGGAGATTCACCCCCTCATTGGTTGATTTATCTATAGCGAGAGAGTGATCCACACACTAGGTAGAGACATACCCGAACTCTCTTCAGAATACTAGTCTTGTAGCTAGTTGGTCTCCATTGAGGATTTCACCGGGTAACCGTTAATCGATTCGAGACTTTCTTTAGCAGATTGGGCAGATCGGGTAGCTGGTAAACAGTCCGCACCCATACTGGCTAGGAAAAACAAGTTGCAAGACTCAGGCCAATCTCCTGGGAGCATTGCGTTCCCAATAGCTCGCTTAATCGTTGTGATAGATTGATTAGTCACCTTAATAAAAATTGGCAAGATTAGCGATCGATCTCTCACTGTCATCAGCTCGAGTGTTGAGTAGGTGAAAAAGGGGTCTGACTTCTCATCTTGTTTGCATTCTAAATCCAATTTGCATAACTCCCCACATCATGATGATGGGAAGGAGATCCCTTAGGCTGCCTTTAATATCACCGCTTTCGAGCACTCCTCTATATTCAACTAGGGCGACTTCAGAGAGCCCAAACCCGCTCTTTGAACCTGAGTTCACGACCACCCTGTTCCCTCTTGACCACTCTTCTTCCATTCTTGAGATGCTAGAGCAGAGGCTAGCACTGTTATTTGTTCACTTGACGACACCTGAGTTGGGGACTTTTGCCTTTACAGAGACCCAAGAGATGGCCAGCAGCGGGAACCACACTGATGAGCAGCTGTAGAATTCTTCCTATGTTTGGACCTGACTGCCATCAACAACACACTGCTTGTTTCCCTGGAGACCATGCAGCGACAGATCAGGGACCAGGGGGTTTTCATGGCTGAGGTGAGGGAACTGGCGCAGATGCGAGCCAATAAAGTAGAGCTGCAGAGACCAGCTGATGGAGAGATACCATCAGCTGGAGGAGGAGATGGACATCAAGAGGAGCTGTAGGATCTAGCCAGGACACCATGCACGATGAGGCAGTTGCACAATCTCAGTGTAACTCTCACCCATCAATGGATCCAGCTACCGGATATTCTTGGCGCCTTTGGGCTTCATCCCCAGACCATCCATCTTTTGCCCAAGTTCCATGGGCTAGACACCAAGGAGCTGCACCTCCATCTGCAGGAGTTCAAGATGATCTGCATCACTATCCATGAAAGATTTGTGGTGAGGACACTATCAAGATGATTACCTTCCAGTCTTCCCTAGTTGACAGAGCAGCCTACTAACTGAAGCATTTGGGGAGGTATGTCACTACTTGGGAGTAGCTCCATACCAAGAACTTTATCGAGTACTATCCACTTGGTTGGACCAATGCAGCGCGAGCCATGATCAATAATTTCACTATGATCCCAAATGAGCAGTTCCATGAGGCTTAGGATCAATTCAAAGAGCTCATTGATCAGTTTCCACATCATGAGATATCCAAGCCCAAACTTTTTCAAAGCTTTTTTGTGGGCTGACATCGGAGCTGCAGGGGCTAGTGAACGCCTCGTGTGGAGGGTCCTATTTTGCCAAGGACGAGGACCATGTCTGGGCCATCTATGAGGAGATGGCCAAGAGTTACACCGTGATGTTCCAGACCCGAGTCTACACTCAAGGGAAGCCCCTCCCACAGGCGATCTCAAATCATAGGATTGCACGGGTTGATGACGGTCCTTTCACTTTTTTTTCAACATCAGCACATGCCGAGTCTTCAACTGCTAACATGGGCATCATCAGTGAGAAGTTGGACCACATCAAGATCATTGAGAAGAAGAAGTGCCAGGGCCTGAACTAGATTGATCAGTTCACACAAACATTGAGTGACCTGATGACTCAGATCATGTGTCTCGAGGAGGCACAGACAACTTCTCATCCCCGTCTCAGGTCACAGGCCGATCCAGAGAGCAGCTCTACCTATCTCTCTGCCACATACCACCAGGTCCACCATATTCAAGCATAGGCAGTCCAGCAACCCCAACACTACCAATAGTCACCCCCATCTCCAGACACTCAGATGGTGGTCTACCAGTCGGATCAGCCTTTGGCAGCCTTTTCTCCTCCACACCTTGAGCAGGAGCCATTGATGGAAGTCAATGGGATCTGGTACTCCCAGTACCAACCTCAGCCTGGGATTCGTCGTGACCATCCAGACTTTCGATGGTCTACTGGAGGTACCTCTTCTAAACAACAGCCTCCAACTCAAGCAGGACTGAGAAGCCAACAGCAGCAACCCCATCACTCCCAGTAGTATCACCAACAGCAGGGTCCTCATCCCTACCATCAGGGACAATAGTTGAGATAGCTACAATAGCCTCATTAGTATTCCCAGCCTCCTCATCTTTACCAGCAACAACAGTCTCAGTCTCATTTCCAGCTAGGTAACCCATTCGATTCTCATGCACTTGTGTATGAGAACCCTTCCCTTGAAGACCTCGCCCACTTATTTTTTATCAACAAGCATCCTTACAGCGAGAGATGGATGAGTTCCATTAGGAAATGAGGGAGATTATCAAGGGCATGGCCGCCATATCAGCTTATATTAAACCTAACCCAAACAATCTAAAGAGGAAATCTGAGCAGGTGTAGTTTACAGAGACTACCACTCCTAGTGATACTTTGGGTGATATTTATTCCTATGTATTTGATGCTTATTTTGTGACACTTAGGAGCGATAGAATGCCAGCTGGTGGTGCCTTGTCTAAGCGATGACCCCATGGAGATTCCGGAACGTCAGACGAGGATGGTAGCGGTGGTGATGCTGCTGATCATGACGATGACGACAATGGTGCTGAAGCAACGAATGATGTTAATACAGCCGACGGTACTAAGGCCATCGTGATTCCAGCTTCATATGGTGGAGCTGATGCCACCATGATACCATATGCTCGTCCAGAGAGTGTTCCTGATGCCACAAATTTTCCTTCAGTTGTGTTACCACAGTTTGTATCTCAGGACAGAAAAATACAAAAAATGGAAAAATAAAAATAAAATATATGAATAAAGGAAAGGTTTCTGTATCCCATCTGAGTACATCAGTGTTGCATGATGGTCTTGGTATGAATTCTTATCTACTACATGCTCAGGAACCTATTCCAGACATTAATCTCTCTGGAGAGGGTCCCTTCATCCCCTTCCCTTAAGCACTCTACTTAGGAAAGGGGACCCAAAAAGAAAATCAAAAAAAGAGTAAGCAAATAGAGTTCAACCAACAGATGATTGATCGATTATACATACATCTGACTCTACAGGAGGCACCAGAGCACATCCCGCTTTTCCAGAATAATTTGAAATAGAAGACTATCATCTGTGGTAAGAGAAGAAACCACAATGCAGAGATCCATGTGCTTACTCGTGAAACTTGCTTCACCATTCAGAACTGATTGCCAGCCAAGAGACCAGATGCAGGAGCTCCATATGTCAGATTCCATATCCATGAGCAGTGGTTCGATCTTACCATATTAGATAGCGACTCTTCTATTAACCTTCTTCCGGCAGCCTTACTGGACTGATTCAAGTTCGACCCTCTTAGACGGTGCAGGACAACCCTTCAGCTTGTTGATAGATCTATCAAGAGGTCAAAGGGTTATTGAAGGATGTGGTCATCACAATTTAGGGCTTGAAATTCCCTATGGACTTTGTTGTATTGGACAACAAGAAGGATCATTTCTGACTACCATTTTTTAATCAGATTATTAAGAGGCTAGATGGGAAGAGTCATTACTGTTTTCTTGACGGGAACTCGGGGTACAACCAGGTGTCCATAGCGATCGAAGACCAGGATAAAACGACATTCACCTGTCCAGTTGGGATGTATTGCTTTAGATATATGCCCTTTGTTTATGTAATACCCCAACTACATTCCAAAGGTGTATGCTTTCCATTTTTTTGAATATGGTAGGTGACTGTTTAGAGGTCTTCATGGATGACTTTTCGATCTACGGTGATGGGTTTTATGCTTGTCTTGATTGCCTAGACCACGTACGTCAACACTGCATAGAGGTCAACCTTGTATTATCTTGGGAGAAGAGTCATTTTATGATGATTCAGGAGACGGTCCTTGGCCATATCATCTCCAATAGGGGCATGGAGATCGATCCGGCCAAGGTGGATATCATCAAGAAACTCAATCCACCGTACAATTTGCATCAGTTGCGGTCTCTTCTAGGGAATTCCAGTTTCTACCGACGATTCATTCAGGATTTTTGTCGTATTGCCCGACTGCTTAATAATTTGTCGAACAAAGACACCGAGTTCATTGCAGGTGATAAGTGTCTGGCATCATTTGAGACTCTCAAGAGACTAGGTCAATGCTCTTATCCTTCAACCATCGGATTGATCTTTCCCATTCAAGATCATGATGGATGCTTCTGATTTTTCCATAGGGGTTGTGCTAGGACAAAGGAGGGATGGATTGCCTTTTGCCATACACTACGCTAGCCGGACTTTGGATGCCGCTATGGGAATTATACTGTGACTGAGAAAGAGATGCTAGCCATAGTCTTTGCTTTGGATAAGTTCAGATCATATATTCTTGGATCTAAAGTGACCAGCTTTACTGATCACACCGCCATCTGTTACCTCATGACAAAGAAGGTTGCCAAATCTAGATTGACCAGATGGATCCTTCGACTCAAGGAGTTTGATATAGATATTAAGGATAATCTGGAGTCAAGAATGTGGTGGTGGATCATCACTGCCATTTAGATAACCTTGAGGATTCTGATCAGATCACACCCATTATAGAGACCTTTCCAAATGAGGTGATTCTTGCTATCACCTCACTTCTTTGGTACACTGACATTGTGAACTATCTTTTCGCCAAGATAGTTCCATAAGGTTGGTCCAGGCAGTGACTTGAGACCTTCCTAACGAGGGCAAAGTCATATCTTTGGGAGGACCCCACCATTCCCTTTATCATGAGGGGAAGATAGTGTCCGGCATCGGTGCATTCCTCTGGAGGAGCACCACAACGTCCTCACTTACTGTCGCAAGCTTGAGACAGGAGGACATCATTCTGGGAGGAGGATAGCACAGAAAGTTTTCCAATCCATCCTATGTTGGCCTACCCACTTCATAGATTCTGATGAATTTGTGAAGAGGTGTACTGATTGTCAGAGGATGGGCACTTGTGGACAGTGTGATATGATGTCAATGCAACCCATTCACTTATGTGAGGTTTTTTTGCATGGGCATCGATTTCATGGTTCCATTCCCTAAGAGTCAGGGGTTTGAGTACATTCTACTTGCTTTAGATTATGTGAGTCGTTGGGTTAAGGCCATCCCTTCCCAAGACACAAATGTTAAGGCTGTATGCAGAATTTTGTGGAAGAATATCATTTCACAGTTCAGGGTACCTAGAGTTTTGATATATGATGGGGGGACTCACTTTATCAATGATAAGGTAAAGGCTCTTGCTAACGAGTTCAACATTGACCATCGAGTTGCCACTTCATATCACCCTTAGACCAATGGTCTTGTTGAAGTGTCGAACAGGAAGATCAAGATGATATTGCAGAAGGTTGTCTGCCCAGACCAAAAGGATTGGTCACAGCTTTTGGACTCGGTGTTTTGGGCATATAAGACTTCGTTCAAAACACCTTTAGGTACATCTCCCTTTCATCTCATTTGTGGTAAGCCATACCATTTAGCTGTAGAGATCTAGCACAAGTCACTTTGGGCAGTCACAAAGTTATTATTGATCCCAAGAGTGTAGGAGAGCAAAGGAAAGCAGAGTTGGCAGCCCTGGAGGAGTTGAGAGATACATCCTTTTCGAGTAGCCTACAATACAATGAGAGAGTGAAGATTTGACATGATTCACATATCAGATATAAATAGTTTCAGCCAAACCAGAGTGTATGGCTATTTGATGCTAGGTTGAGATTATTTCCAAGGAAATTACAAAGCAAATGGAAGGGACCATACTTGGTCCGAAAGATGCACGATAACGAAAGCATTGATATATCTGAGTTGTCATCTGAGACCACCTTTCGAGTCAACGGTCAGCACCTGAAGCCATATCGTGATCACGATCCGTTGATCGTTGACATTGACCCTATACATTTTGCATGAGATGTGATCTTTGACTCACATCATTTCCATCTCATGCCTAATTTTCACTTCTTTTTCGTAGTGTATAGATCCAATTGTCCATATCATTCATTCTTTTTGTCTAATACACTATCATCATCTTATGATTATGCTATACTTAGGTTGTGCTTTACCTAATTATAGGAGGGGTATCAGACATGTGATTATTCGTTTGATTTTTTCCCTAAGTTTTGCTTCCTATACTTAGGGATATTTTACCCTAAGTATAGGGGAGGTAAACCCTATACATCTCATTCCTTGGTTTTCCCTTATGTACAAACTTCTATACTTAGGATTACTTGATCTTAGTATAGGGGAATCATCGACCTCTATTCATTATATCCTTTTATTTGTCGTTGCAGTGTATCGTTCTTTTCACTTCCCAAAACTCAGCACGAGTTGTCTCTTCCTTTCATCGTTCTTTCATCACTCTGAGGGCATCGTTCGATCTAAGTATAGGGGGTGTCGTATATATTGTATATATATTTAGCCACAACTCGTACTTTGTGTCAGTGTGTTAAGAAAACGGCTAAAAATCACAAAAATTTTAAAATTTTCTTGTACATAAATGTTTGTAAATAGCTTTTATAAAAAAACTATTTTGTACAAACTGTTTGTAAAAATATTTTGATTGTAAAATTTTTTAAATATTTTTTGTATCAAAATTATATATATAGTACAAAATTTTTGAAAAATCTTTGGAAAATAAACGTTTGCAAAAAATATTTGTAATGTAAATGTTTGTAAATATTCTGCAAAACTTTCCCTTCTTCCTTGCATTAAAAAATTTTCATAAAAATTTGCATATTTTTGAAAAAGATTTCAAAAAGAGTTTTGTACATATTTGCTTGTATATTCTTCTCAATCATGGTTGACATTTAAACTAGTCCGGCATTAAATTGTAAAATAGAGATTGGATAATACCTTAATCCACTTAACTTCAGAGGAACCTTATAGCATTTGGGGATAAGACTTTTCAGGTCCATAGTGACTTAATTCTTTGAGTCCACTAGGCTATGTTCACATGTCATCTTGATGAGCCTAAGTAGAACACTTAACAATGCACAAATGACTCCTTGAGACAATGTCTTGACTTGGACAAACACCTTACACGTAGCTCAACACAGATGAGGTAGTGAGGCGGCAGATGTCTTTGGCTTGGAGTAGTATACGAGGGTAGTACAACTAGCTAGAAACTCTCGTCTTCCTCTAGGGAGGGATGTGTGTCTCAACCTGGTCTAGTAGCAGTGAGGTCTTAAGACAGGAGTCTGTGGATTGCAATAATTCTTCAAAGGAGGGATAGTCTACTGGCCCAGGAGGAAAAGCTCCTTATGTACATCCTGCACCATGTAAATATGTTGTATATATATGCATATCAAAAAAAATATGCAAAAATATGAAAAACTCCAAAAATGTGGACAAGTCTAATTGAAAATAAAATGCCTACCACAGTTTATATAGTGAATAAGCAAAACTTAGGTATTCCACCTTCTCATATCATGGAAGCTTGCAGCTGGAGACTTAGCTACACTGGATTTACTCCATGGGACACGTGGCTACACTGCCCAGGGTCATTCTCTTCTCCCCCCCCCCTCTCCTTCTTGAGACGGTTGTACTTGAACTTAGAAGGGAATACCCCGCTCCTCGAGGAAAGAACTGCTAGACTGGGGAATTAGAGTTACCTTATTGAGGGAGGCTATTTCTTTGTCATTTCTGAGGTGGGGAGCTACATATCACTTACACAGTACAAGGAAAGATGCATAGTCATTAGAGTTTGTGTATGTACTGACCTGGTTTATTAAGGAGTCTTGACCATAGAATTATGGAACTCAGAGGTTGTTGAGTCTGAAACCCATTTCCCAATAAGGTTCTGCCAAACTAATAATCAAAAGGTCTGACTGAGCTCCGTACTCCAATTTAATGAAGATAAGTTTAATAGTCAACATTGATTCTTTTTATTTTACTCTTATTTTCACTTCTTTTTCAATTAAGTGTTCGTTAAGGGACTTGCAAAGGTAAAGTATGGGGGGTGATGAATCCATGATTCTCACTTTTTATTCATTTATTTTAGCTCTTCTTTTTGGCAAAACCACATGCAAATACCTATAATACAATAACTTAGCTTTCTGCATGCCTTTCTAAATCATGCACAATTAGCATGTATTTTGCAAAAATAAAGAATAAAGGAAAATGAAAAAGAATGATGTATTTAGAATAAATACATAGTGGTCCAAACCTGAAGAGAAGGTCAAGTCTTGACCTGATCGCAAAAGAAAATAAGGAGAGAGAGATAAGGGTCTACTATGTATTGTACATATCACCTATACCTATACATAATAATTATTTATTTATTATAGGCTAAATAAATTAGTTTATTGTTTTTACACTCTGGTATATAGCTTTCATAATATAAAAAGAAAATAAAATTCAGAAAAATAAAATAAAAATAAAAATAAAATCATTAAACTTTTGTACAAAATACACATATGCATACCACATTCACTATTTATTTTGCACCCTTAAAATTTATAAAAATAAATAAAAATTATTTTATACACTTTAAATTATGTTGTAAATAATAAAAATATAAAATAAAATTATTTTTGTAAAAATAATACAATAAAAATACTTTACACAAGACATAGGTATTTTATACCTATATATAATACAATATATTGTATATACATTTTTTATTTTTCATAAAAATAATTAAAAATCAGAGAAATAGTTTGTAAAATAAAAAACCTTTTATTTTATACACTTTTTAATTTAAATTCTTTTACTATTTTTAATTCCATTTTCTTTGATTTTTCTAAATCCTAATTTCTGATTGGTCCATGTCAGATCGTTGACCGCAATCAATGGTTTCTTTCAAACCAGATCGGGTCGCACGTGCTTCGTCGTAGTGATTTCTTCACTTTTTAGCACCCAACCCAGTGCTCTGATTGTCCTAATTCATACGCCCGATTGCAGCCCCGACTTCCATGATCCTCGCAGATCCCTAGGCACAACCGGATCTATCTAGGGTTCCACGTATCCCACCGATATTTTGGGATCCTCAAGCAACCTTTATAACATCTGCTCCCTCACTTCCGGATGCTCACCTCGTCCCTCGCACCACCACAAACCCTGAGCCACCTTCCTTAGAGTCATAGTTATTGAAGGAGAACATTAGGACCGTTAGGAGGTACCTGGAGGCTAGAAGCTCACGATGTGGCTGGATATCCTCCGCGTAAAGCCTCCCAACCAGCCGCAGCTTGGTTGAGGCCAAGACCCATCGGACCGCCTTCTCCAAGAGCCTAGGAATGCATTTGAACCTGCATGTATCTATCTTTTCTTCTGCAGTTCCATGTTCGGATCCATCTTTCCATTTCATGCCACCGCCATCGCCTCTACTCCGACCAACTGGCCGAATCACCACTACGCCCTTCCCTCCACACCGATAGACACCTCGAATCACCCCGTACCTTCTCCCCTGACCTGATCACCCTCAACCTCGCCCATCATAGCAAGATTGAGGTATGGACCTCCATCTCCCACCTTCATCAAAGGTCGAACACCATCCACGTCGCTTCCCTTAATACCTGAAGTAATAACCAGGACCGGAGCATAGCCCCGAGTCCCTTCTACCTTTTGCAGGCACAATCATGCATTAAGAGCCCACTTTGTATCCCCAGTTGCTCAGGCGGAGCAGCTCCAGGTGAGCCGTCACCGCCACGTTCATCCAATCGTAGTCTCCTTCATAGGAGCCCACCAACAGACGTGCCTGACTTCCACGATCCTGTCGGGCCTCTCTGACTCTTCATCGGGTCGTCAGATCTTCTCTAATGCTCGATTGAAGTATGTCAATAGAGTGTTCTTGCAGACCCCTTTTCAGCCGTTGGATTAGCCTGTCTTTGCCAGATCTGATCCGAGCCACCCGATTGTGCAGCTTTTGGGTCGTTAGATCTGAGCCTCTTATGCATCTGCCCCGCATGTCCTCAACATTCCCTGCACTGTCAGATCCTGTAGTTGTAGTGGATCAGAGCTGTACGCTAGCGCTCTCCTCCACGCGCGACATGTGTCCTTGCTAATGGTATTTTTCTGTGTGCCCATGAAAGCTTCGATTTTTATAGTTAATCTATCAAATAAATGTTGTAGTTAAGAACATTTACAATTTAGACACCGTATTTTTGATATTTGCACTTTAGTCCTCCTGAGTTTGAAGCACGTGTGTCCTTACATGATTTCTGGGATATTTGCCTATTTTGCTCTAAACTTTTATGATGTTGATCAATGAATGATAAGCTTTTAGAAATTGCATCTATGCCCCTGTGAACATGAACCATGTGTGGTGTGTGTGATTGATTAGACTTTTTGCAAACCAGACCATAAGCTTTTATCATGTGTTAATTCTTTTGTTCAGAAACTTAAAATATTTTCGATTTGGTCCCTGTGAACAGTAACTAATTGCATGTTTTTTTGTTAGACTTAATAAATATTAAATTAATTATAAAAATTGCCTAAAATTACTATTAGCTTCTGCTAGAATGTAGTTATTATTATTATTTTTGTGGATTAATTTGTTCGCATTTATTATTTTTAAAAATTCAAAAACCCCTAAAAAAGACCCTATTCGCCTTATAAAAATGATAAAAATTTGTAAAATGCTGTTATTCTACAAAAATTATTGTTTATGCCTTTTATTGTGTTTAATTTCAATATTATTTTTGTTAGAAAATTAACTATAAAACCCCTAAAATTATAAAACTGCCAAAATGTTATTAAAATTTTATAAAATCAAAGAAAAAATGTGATTCCAGTTTTTGTTTGTGGCTTTTTCTATCTAATCTATCAAAAGTTTACCTTGAGACACTTTAAATATTTTAAATTTGCACTTTGGTCCTGGTTGTGCACTGTTTTGAGTTTTGAGCCTTGTTTGATTTTTATAAAATCACAAAATATATGAAAATTTTATAAAATTTACCAAAAAGACTTTAAAAACCAGAAAATCCGAAAATATTTTTAGTTTCATTTCTGAGTATTTTTGTTATATAAAAAATTCCAAAAAGAGTGTTGTGTGTGTTACTTTATTTTGTGCTTGTTTGTTTTCTTATTAAAAATTCAAAATACAAAATTTAAAAACCACTAAAAATTGTTTTGTTTTTGAAATTTACTATTGATTTTATCTATTGTGCTCATTGTGTTCAACCCTGGTGGCTATACCGGGTAAATAAAAATAGCGAACAACTTACAACCGTTGATTGCTTGACTTTTCTTGAGTGGTTTTATTTTTCTCGATTGAGCCAGCCTATTGATTAGGGTCGCAATGACCTTTGTTATACCTTGTTACTTAACCCTAGTCGGTGGGATGACTCATTACTCCCCTACTTTATTCCTTGTGGACCCAGTCATAATGATGACTAGGTCTCAAGGTTTAGGGTTATTAAATACCTTTGGTATTTCATTCTTTTTCTTTTCTTTTCTTTATTTATTTTAGCTTTAAATATAATATTTTATATAATATTTACATAATAAATAATATATGTTATTTCATGCAAAATAATGCTATGTACATGCATTTAGCTAGGGGTTTAAAAGCCAAAATGAAAGAATAAAGGTGATGAAATGGAGATTCATCACCACTTCACTGAAGTGTCTGCGAACTTCGGAATCATCCTTGTGGCTTTGAGCGGTCCTAACCCAAATTCTTTGAGTAGAGACATCAGGATCAGATTAGTAGAAGATCCGTTGTCCATGAGTGTTCTATCAAACTCCTAGCCAAACATCTCACATCTGATGAGTGGAGCTCCCATGTCCTTATTCTTTCCAAGGAGGTTGTTGATGTCATGAATTGTAGTCATGGTGAGGAGTGCTTCACTAGTTTCTTGCACCTGGTTTTGCTGGGTTGACACATTGTGGTACATGCTTCTTTCAATCCTTTCTACATTAACGACATGCATTGTGTGGCTTTCAGAAGTGGCATTTTGAGCATAATGTTTTGCCATAAGTCCATGATGCTCGGGTCAGATAAAGTATTTTTTATTTTTTTATGGTTTTTGATTTTAATGCATCAGGAAATGGAACAAACTCATCGTCATCATTATAGTCATCAAATATATGATTTCATGCAGAAAATTGTTCTTATTTACATACTGATGGTTGGGAAAAGTTCAACCATCCAAAGTAAAATGTACAACAAAAGCAAGAAATCCAACCTTGTCGGCTTACACAATAGTAGTTACTGGTGTTGGTTGCTCCTTGGCTGCATCAGCACGACCTTAGATGTTATTGCTTGAGTTTCGATTTTCTTCATTTTTTGGATTTTCTCTTGAGATGGTGGTAGTGGTGTTGCTTGTTGCTCCTCTTCTAATTCAGTCACCAAGAGGGCCTCATCTACATGTGATGAAGAATCACCTTCAAAAGCTTGACTTTTCCCCTTAACAGAAGTAGATTGCTGTAGTATTCTACCTCTCCTGAGAAAAACAACATTAGATAACATAAAAGAATTTACACCTGACTCGAGAGTTGGTGTGGCACTACACTCTACCTGCTCCTTTCTCCTGATGTTGTTGGGATTTGCCTCTACCCATAATAGGATGACTATCTTGGAAATAGTGAGGTAGTCAATCTTCTGGCTCATCTCCTTCATGTTCTGAATCAACTGAGCTAGGCAGTCTAGGGCAGGATTCACCGATGAAGCCTTTGATGATTCAATGATCGGAGGAAGCTGAGGCTAGTGGTACTACGACTATTGCTGGTATGGCTGAGGTTGATGAGGAGGAAAGGATTGCTAATGATAACGAGGAGGTATGGAAGAATTCTGGTATTGGGCAGTTGGTTGCTATTGGTGGTAAGATAACAGGTGTGCCAACTACCGGTATTGTTGTTGTCTTCAGTTATTTCTGTGGTTGGAGATTGATGGGACTACTTGTACTAGAGACTCCTCCCACATTGTTGTTATTTGAACGATCAAATGGAAGTGCTTTGACCCTCATATTGTCTCTGAGGATGGGTCGATTGCTGCTCATTGCCTCAAATGTCATTGACCTCTTGAATTTATGGCAGGGATGGAAAGAGTGGCTCAGCATATGATTGCTGGGGTTCGGGATGGTAAATCACCATATGTGTTTGTGGTGGTTGCTGTCAACGTGCCTGCACGTAGTACACATGCTGGACCTGAGGCAGTCTGGGACTCAAATGAGGTTGGTGTTACATTGTGGGCTCCTTCTGCTCATCAGGAGTCTCAAGGGTGGTTGCCACGGAGTTGCATGCATTGATGGTGTTCACCAACAACTTCGACTGCATGGTGATCATGTCTAACTTGTCTAGGCTCTTTGTCTCTATTCGATCACAGCTAGCTTCTCTAGATCATGTGACCATTTCTTTATTATGTCCATCATGGATAGGTGGTTGCCAATGATGTTGAGATATGAGTTCTCGCACCTGTCCACTTCTTGTGTTTCTGCCATGTTTATAGATTATTTGAGCATCTATGGTTGTATTTGAAAAGAATGAGATGAGGAGAGTGCATCCTCGCCTCCGAACATCTCCTCAAAGATATGCCACACAACATCCTCGTCTTTGTTGAAGTGTGTACCTCCACAGGAGGCATCAAACAAACGCTAGCTATTTTCAATGAGCCCCCCAAAGAAATGCTGGACCAAACTAGTCTTCGAAATATCACGATGGGGGCACTTCTCAATTAAATCACTAAATAGCTCCAGTTCTCGTGAATGGATTCTTGTGGTTCCTAAGAGATGTTGGCGATCTCGGACCACATCAAATTAAGACAACCAAGTGGGTAATATTTGTGCAGAAAAGTAGATTTCAATTCCTCCCACGTCGTCACTACTTTGCCCAAATGGTTTATCCAATAGTGATGAATACTCATTCATCACTCTTTATTCTTATATTTTAGCTACAAAAACCTTTGCAAATGCATGTATATAGTTGTAAATAGAAATAATTACCAAAAGCATGCATTGTGTAAAAACCTATAATTAGCATGTTTTTGGCAAAAATAAAAGAATAAAGATTAAAAAGAAAAAGAGGGAAATATTTAGAATAAATATTGAGCAACCTAACCCAAGGGAGGGCTCAGCATGGGCCTGACCGCATAAAAGCCAAAGAAGAGGGAGATAGGGGCTCATGTGTGTACATATCTATGTAAATAAAATAAAAGTATTTTCCTCACAAAAATAGGCTTGTAAATATTTGCATATATTTATAAGTATAAAAACAAGATAAAAATAGAAAAATCAAAAAGAACAAAAAAATCACTTTCACCATGTATATAGTCCACTCATCCCTATTTATTTAGCCTGGTAAATAAATAAAATTAATCTCTAAAATTTTTGTAAATATTCTATATTATATGGTGTAAATAAATAAAATAAATTAAAACAAAAACAAAATAAAAATAATAAAATTTAAAAAATCCAAAAATACTTTGTAAATATACCATGTATATGAATGTACATATGTATTTATTTCACCTATGTATATAAATAATAAAAATAAAATAAAAATATCTTTTTTTCCTTATTTTATGATATAAATAAATAAAATATAAAATGGGAATAAAATTGTATAAAAATAACAAATTAAAAATCAAAAATTAAAAACCTATATATTGTATATATACCTATATATGAACCTACTATGTACATACCTTATTTTTACTTTGAAAAATTAATTAAAAATCACTAAAAAATAGAAAAAATTAAAAGAAAATATTTCATGTTTTGACTTTTCCATAATTCAGCCATTTGTTATTTTTTATTGAATTTTCAAATATTATCCACATGGCCTTCACCCATTGGCCTTGGGGATTGTTGACCGCCAGGTCAACTGCCCCCCCCCCCAGGACCACTTCCCACGGGTTAGGCGCCCGACCCGACTTCCCCCTATTTTAGCGCCTAAACCCGATTCACCCTCGCCTAATTCCCGGGTCCGATTCCTTCCTGACATATCCGAGACCCTCGCCGGAGCCACCATCTCGGGATCCGCATGCTCCAGTGCCTTACCCGCACCCTTCTTCCCAGACCCTCCAACATATATAATCCCAGCTCTGCCACCTCCATTCTCATCTTTGGCTCATTTGCTTCGCTACACGTGACCTCCACTGCGTTGGCAAGAGTGACAGCTTGCTCCAGCAAGTGTCGCAGCGAGGAGAGGGGCAGTGGCCCATCGATCCGGCGAGTACCACTACCGTGCTCCGCCCTGAGCTGGAGCACGAGCCTCGGACGTCGGCGCTCCATGAGGCGAAGACCCAGAGCTGCACAAGCTCACCCACAGCCTATTCAGCCACCCAGGTAGACCCTTAGCCTTTTCCTTTTCGCTAATTTTAGGTTACCCCCAAATCTCGTCGTCGCCGTTCATATCCGATTCCGGCCACCCCCTCCTTTCGCTCGATCATCGGACCATACCATCGGATTCACCCTTCCCCCACACACGTTCTCCATCCTCCCATTCAACCCAGCTCGCACAGGAGCTGGGGCTCGAGCTCCTCCGTCCCCACCCTCGCCGGAGCTCGCCCATATCGCACCACCGTCCACCTTCACCTCGCCTAACCGGGTCGAGGCAGTTTGCCCTCGACCCGCGAGTCTTCTGGACCATCTTGCAGGTACAATGAGGGCCATCTGAGGTCCTCCTACATCGAACCAGGAGACGTCCCTCTGTCGAGCTCGCCGGAGCTCCTCAGAGCTCGGTTGGATCATCGGAGACCCCCATCTGACGCGGAGGCCCACGCCGAACCTTCTTCGACCATCAGCGCCCCGCGAGGAGGCTCGGAGCGAGCGTACTGGGCCGGAAAAGTTCGTCGTCCACCTGTTCTTCGAGGATCTCCAGCAGCCGTCCGATCAGCCTTCCGCTACAGTTCTCATCTGGGCTGTCCATTCCAGGAGCAGCAGCCACCGTCAGATCAGCGGAGGACTGATCCCAGCCGTCGATCCAGCGAGGCTTCGTCCACTACGCACGAGGACCGTCCGATCTCCACGTGGCGTAGCCTCAGCCGTCTGATCACTGCGAGGAGCTTAGCCGTGGAGCGCCCGTCGTCCTACACCGTCAGATGCTCCACGTGGCGCGCATCCATCGGCTCCATTAATAAAGGGGTAAATTACCGTTAGGCTCTCCTGTTTCTTTTATTTCGCATTTAGTCCTGTAATTAGATAGTTTAGTTGTTTAGTTTTTGGAACATTTGCATAAAGGACCCTACACTTGATTTTATTTGCTGATATGCCCCTGTGTATGGTGTGACACGTGCGTCGACACGTGATTTTTCTGGGCTTTTTGCATTCTATGCCCTGTAGTCCTGAGATGTTAAGTAATGAATGAAAACTTTTGAGATATTGCATTTATACCCCTGTGCGTATTTTTATTGTGCATGTGTGCTTTTTATTGGGATATTTGCAGACTACCCCTGGACTTTTGGTACCTGTTACCAAATAGTCCTCAGAAGTAGTTTTTCTTACATTTGGGTCCCTTAGTGCACCAAGCACGTGCGACGCGCGTGACTTCCTGGGTCTTTTGCACCAGAACCCCTCAAGACTTCGGGTATTTGCACCTAGGTCCCTGTGCACAGTACCCTCTTTCTATTTTTGAATAAAATAGCAAATTCACTCCAAATCCAACGAAAATTGGACACATGGCTCCTGCCAAAGTGTAAAATTTTCGAGGATTTTTGGAGACATTTTTGTTTTGTTTTGATTTTTTTAAATATTCAAAAACATCTATTTTTATCACTGTCTGACTTGAAAAACCACAAAAAAAATATTAAAACTCATTTAAAAATTACAAAAAAATCACTTACTGTTTGTCTTTGCTTGCTTGATTTTCTAGCCAATTTTGGCTATTTTTCACTAGGTAAAACTCCTAAAAAATGAAAAACCCTCAAAAACTTATAAAAATTCTAATAAATAAACCAAAATACCAAAGATAATAATCTAGGTGCCTTTCCTTGTTTTATTCTCTATACAGGAAAATTACCTCCAGGCTTATTTGGGGCTTCTAGATATTTTATCTAGGTCCCTTAAACTCGGCTGGACAGTACCTACAGTTTCAGACCTTGTTTCATTTTTAGAAAATTAAATAAACATCAAAAAAATCCCAAAAATTCACTAAAAACAGTAAAAATTATAAAACACACACAAATATTTTTATTAGAATTTTTGGTTGATTTTTAGTGCATTAAATAAATTGTTGAAGTGTGTTGTTTTCTTATTTTTATTATTTTCTTATTCACTAAAAATCCAAAAAAAATATAAAATAATTAAAAAACCACCAAAAATATATTTTTCTTTTCTTTTATTTCCTTTTTGACTACTTCGTAGGCCGCGAGGCCAATTCGTGCTCCTTATGTTCGACCCTGGTCGTTATACCAGGTTAAACTAATAGTAAGACCGCTATCGTGTTTTGAGTTGATTTTATCTTTGATTGGTGGCCTATTTTTCTTGATTGGTCGAGTCTGAGTGATTGTGGTCGCAACGACCATCTAGATATACCTGATTACCTTAGTCGCTCGATTTCTCGGTTATCAAGTTCCTTGCCCTAAAGGCTGAAAGGTAAAGTGATCATCTTGACTATGCCCAATGTGATGTTGAGATACTGCACGGTGCTACAGATGTGTCCAAATTGTTGCGAATGGATGCATGGTTCTTCATTGGAATTCCTTGGAATGTGGGGAGAAGAGAGAGGAGCTGTAATTTCTACTCAAAATGTCCATGGATCAAGGGAATCTTGATCCGCTCAGTGATTTGATCGGGCCCAGGGTTGTTAGTTTGCTTGAGTGTGGGCTTGGGTCGATCTCTCCTTCCCTTTCCCTCACCTCTGCGAGGTCCATCTACAAACTGATTGTCATCATCATCGCCATGTAAATCATCCTCTCTGCCTCCTCGTGTATCTATTTCCCTTGACCTTCTCCTCAGATCATTAAACATCTCTTATACGGAGACCTAGCCTAGAGCTTGATCAATAAACAGATACTGGATAGCCTGGATAGATGCTAAAATTTGATTGTTTAATTCATTCGGGTTCATGCCTTGCTCCGTACCTTGATCGGTATTTGGATGAACTGGTCCCTGTCCTCTGCCTTGGGAGCCATCGCATAGTATGAATCATTCTCGGGTTCCTAATCGGGTGAAGGATTTACAATGGGAAATAATACCCGATCAATTCTCAAAAAAGAAGGAGCAAGTTCGAGATGAGTGTTTGTGTCAAACAAATGATTTATTGGTGAAAGGAAGATGGTGGAAGAGGGAAGATCGAGGCAAGAGTCTTCTTGATCCCCAAAGCAGGTGAAGATGTCGGAGTCCGTGGAGAAGTTTGGAAGATCCATACTTCTTTCTTGGAAGTCACCCCACATTATTGAAGATGACGATATTCTAGATTCTATGTAGGTGTTCGCAAAATCCAAACAAGACCATCTAGGATATGACATCTTTAGATAGCAAAACATAAAAAGATGGGGAGAAATGTTTAAGAGGGGAAACAAGAGGAAGAGTGAAGAGATAAAAAGAATGCTCAAAGTGAATGAATCAAAAATAAATGCAAATGGAAGGAAATAAAAATGATGCAAGTACACTGGATTGATCAGTGAATCCTAACTAGATCCAAACAAACACCAAACATAATTGGGTTGACCAACTCAACACATGTGAAGCCATGAAGGATCAAATATTTTTATCTTTTCAATGTTATTGTTGTTTTAGGCAATCTTATATCATGCCCTTAATGGTTATCCCTATAGGAAAGTTAGTACTTCCAGAAAAGTATCCCATACTTTTCCATTTCCTATGTATCCAATGATATGTACTTTTTAAGATCCCCGATATCGGACTTGGGGGGCTACTCAACCAAAGAATAAGAGAGGAAGCCAATACACGAAACCACTACTTCCCTAAAAAATGAGGTACTCAAACACAAGACGATGAGACAGATACACCCTTGAGGGCATGGCCTAAGCTCAATACTTCGAACCAGGTCAAATGTTCTGCACAAGGTGAGAACACCATCGTCGAAAAGGCCCTACTCGTCTACATACGATAGAATCGTCAATACTTCACCAGTCCCAAGCGATAATCAAGGCATCCATAGATCAGGTTTTTGGCTCTATTCCTTAAGGGTTGTTCCTTTCTCTATTTGGAATGTACCTGAATACAATGTAGGCTCTGTGAACTCCAAACAATGATGTTCCTTAAAGATTTTAATTAAGGTCAAAGTTTATTAGTAGTCCCCATGTTTTAATTTTTATGTTTTCACTGTTTTTGAGTATTTTTAGTAATATTTGCCTAACATTTTTTATTTTCTTTTAAAATCTAAGTGCTCAAAACAGAGGGAGATAGTGAGAAAGCAATGTAAGGTGACACTAGGATGGAAGTCTCACCCTTGTGTCAAAATGATGAATGCTGAGATAGAAGACTTACAATACTTCACAGCTCTCTCTATGCTAGATGCAAGAGAAGAATTTTAAACTAAGCTATATGGTATGCAAAATGGTGAAATCTCCCTAAGCAGTAACTGTTATTATCGTGAAGCACAAGTTTAGTTTGAGTTAGATCCAAACATATACCATAGGAACATGCAAATATTAGGTGTGTGGTCCTAGCTTATCCGATCAATGGATCCTAAAAGTATATGGGCTCAATCATAGAAAACAAATAAAAATAAAGGTGGAAAACACAAATTGCGAGAAATGAAAGAAAATAAGAGGGAAATAGGGAGGTCGAAACTGCAGAAGGCGATGAAAACACGAGAAAATCTGATGAGCCCCCAAGTGAGCAATCACTTGGTAAAATAGGCCTGAGAGTTCAAGTGTTTGCCTGTATTATTACAATAATAAGTATAGCCTCTCTCACAAAAAAATAAAATAAAATGCTAATCTAAAATTATGCTACATACGTCCCCAAAGTTGTCTGCCCAATTTTGGTAATTTTTAGATAATTTTTGAGAGTTTTATGAATTTTCAATTAAGGAAATACCAAATACACTAAATCAATGACCTTGAAATGGAATTAATATATATATATATAAATATATATATATATATCACATCAGATTGAGTCCAATTTCAAATTTCCTGATTTCTGAATGATATAAAAAAATTCATAAACTTAAAACATATTTTTGTGTTTTTTCTATGAATTTTTAGAGTTTTTATAAGTTTTTTGTGTTTTTGATTTTTATGGATTTTTGGTAATATTTTTAAAAATATATTAGGTTAGAAAATCAAATATACATAAATAAGTATAAATGATTTTTTTTGAATTTTTCAAAATAGTTTGATAATTTTTATTGACTTTTCGATGAAATATAGGGAAAATGTAATTTTCTATTTTATTAAAAGGAAAATATTTTTAACTACCTTAAAAAATATATGTGATTTAAAATGGTTCCAAGCACTTAAGAAAAGTTTCATATAGTTTTTATATGTAAAATGCTAGTTTTTATAATAATAGTAATACGAGAAATAAAATTAAATGTGCTGAGAGGGGACATAGATCAATTTAAACAAAATTTCAATGTATTCCAGAACGCCCTAAAGAAATGCATGCAAAAATCCAAGATATTTAAATATTAAATGCTCTAACATGGGTATGTCTACAATATTCAAAAAGTTCCAAGTCCTACTTGCAATTTTCCACAAAAATGTTACACTAATATTTAAAATCCTTAAACGAAATAATACAAAAACATAGAGGGGTTTCTGTGCAAAATACCCAGTCCCCTCACTAAGAGTAAACATTACAAAAATATTTAAACTACAATTAGAAGTTTATGGATTAAAATGAAATTTAAAAAATGAGGGGGAGAAGATGTAATATACCCCAATAGGCGTTGATGGACGGCGGATGGGGTGCCACTTATCCACTTTGCACAATCTAGACGATCGATGCCACTTCACGGATAAAGGGTGGAGATTAGATCTCACCCACAGATTTAACATCTGGTCTTGGCGAGATTGGATTACAACTTTGCACATGGAGATGACTCTTGATCTGACAGTTGGGAGCACTTCTGGAAGAACAGGGAAGAATGACCGGCTGGACGAGCTTCAATCCATGCTCCTAGTCGACTCCGACCACCTGGATGGTTGCCAGGTGTCTAACAAATACACTAGTTCTCGTCAACATCTACTAGAATGCTCAGAAAGGTCGAGGACCAATCAATAGGATGTCGGAAGCCTTGGGAAGGTGGAGCTCCTGGGATACCTTTGATCGAGCAAATATTGACCCTACTTGGGTCTTCAACCTCCAAGACCTGCAGGATTGGCTTGCAAACACAAAGGAGAAGGTCCTAGGCTTATTTGGGCTAAAATGGAGTGGAAATGAGGCATGGCAGAGTTCTCCAGTTAATATCGGAGGTAGAGAACTTAATCTCCTGATCTAAGCAAGATCAGGGGAAACAGAGCGGTGTTGGAGATGTAGAAGTATGTGGGGAAGAAGTTGGGATGATTAGCGACGTCGGAGGACAGTCGGCGGAAAGTAAACAGAGGCCGGAGTTCAAAGATCCAGTAAAGTACGTTTTTTTATTTTATGTAATAAAAGACGGAATTAAATGAAATAAAAGGCTAAACTAGCCTGCTGCTACTGCTAGGAATCGAAAAAGCAAAGAAAAGAGCTTCTCTAACCCGGGGGACAGGGAGCAGAAGGACTTCTCTTGAGCAAGTCCGACAAGGCATTGATCTCGCCTCTCTGCCTATTCTCGACACCTAAATCTCAGGAGATGCACCCATTGTCGCTGGGGACACTCCAGATGAAGAGAAAAGGTGATGAAGATGGTTCAATATGGATCAAATTCAAATGGTGGTAGGAGGAGAAGCTAAATAGGGGGAGACTAGGAATAGGGTTTGCAGGTGAATCAATGCTCCATCATTCGAGAATTCACTCGGACGTAAAAGTCTAATGAACGATGGCAGATTTGCTACAGGAATCAAGCCCAGAAAATACAAGATTCTGGCGGGACAAATTGGAGAAGAGATGGGGTAAACGCTTCGACACGCCTAGTGTTTGGCACAGGTACAATTGACCCATGGGTCAACCAAGACCCGCATCGAATTGGGCCACGTTAGACACTAGAGGATAATATAGAAAGGAAAATAGAAATTATATAGAAATAAAATAGATAATGATTTTAGTTTTTTCTTAAAATACAAACAATGTTTCTAATTTTTGCACTATTTTTAGATGATTTTTATTTATTTGCGTCGACCTTTTTATTATGTGTTAATGTTTACAACTATGATTATAAGTATAATTGCCTATATATAGTGTATTTTTTATTTTGTATTTTTGATTTTATTATTTTATGTTTGTAATTTATATAATTATAATATAATTACTTACGCATTTACATAATTTTATTTCACTTTTTTTGACTTTATTTGTATACTTAAATAAATACGAGTATGCATAATATATGTATAGTTTACCTATGAATTTTACTATATGATTGTTTTAATGAAATTTTAATGTTTTCTTTTTGTGTTTATAGTTTAGTATAATTCAAATAATATTTACAAATATTGAAAGATATTAGAAGATTAAAAGTACAAGGAATGAGTTAATTGTATAAAAATATATAGGTAAAGTATACATTAGGACCAGAAAAGCCACATTTTGTATCTTAACTCTAATTTTAATGAAATCACCTTCATTAGATAGATAATCTCATTAAGAGTACAATAAAGGTGAGTTTGGTTCATTTTGAATTCATATGGAGAAAATATAGATCTGTCAAGTTACATTTGCGGTTTTTTCATCTGTGTATCCCAGTCACATTATACATTATAATTGATCTTGTCTTATTCTATGTATTTTTATGGACATGTTTGATGTTAAAAATATTTTTATTTGAAGTATAAAAGAGTGTGTATAAATTTGTGGAAGTTTCAGCTATATATAGTGTATAGGTCACGTAGGGTTTCTACAGCCCTTTTTCTGTATCTATTTGCCCTTTTCTCTCCCGACTTTTTTTCCTGTCGACCAAATCAATATTGACTTAGTCTCGGGGTTTAGGGTCAATCAGTATTTGTAATACTTCCTTTATTTCTCTTTTCTTTATTCATTTTTATATTGAAATATATGTATTTGAGTACTATTTATAGGTAAATGTCATAGTGTTAATTTGTACAAGTTAGCTATATTTACATGCATTTAACTACGATTTTAAAGATAAAATAAAGGAATGAAGGTGAATGAATGGGTATGAATCAATTCCATAGTGTTCATCATGCTAAATGTAGATAACAATTCTAATCAATTGAAAATATGTAAGTGTGATAATAATAAGTATTTTATAATCTGGTTTTTCATATCGTGATATGAAAGATCTTTATAATACCTCTTAGATCTTATTTCTGAAGTTGTCAGAAGCAAAGAGAAGAAGGCATTGGGACCATCACATTAGTGGTACATCTTAGACATATTTCATTTTAGAAAAACCCAAGGAAGGCTTCATTCCCTTATGATATTGTATTGACCTATCTAAGGGTATAACATCTCAAAGTGTTTGAGCATGTGGATTCTAATACTGCTTGTCCTTTTGCATCATTAGAGGAAGTCTGGTGTATGTTGGATGTGTATAAAAATTAGATTCCTTCCATGTAATGGGAGTAGTAAACAGCTACTAATCATTCTATAGAGATAAACCACTTAATTGCATTAATAACAACATCTTCAAAGATAATTAGACTTTTGAGATAAAATTTTAATCTTTAGAAACTTAAGACTTTATAGATAGTGATCTAAAAGGTGTTACCTACAGATGCATTATAAGATTTGAGACTATGTCTTATTCTACGGAGAATAAATATTGAGCCATACGGGTGTTCTATTAATGATAATAGAAACTTCTTATTAGTTATAATGATTATTGAGTTGTGGTGTCAAAGACACCAAAACTTCTTTAACGAGATTGTGTATTGGTTCAATAAGATGCAACATTCACATTGGATGTGAGCACTGTTACTAGAAAATATGCAAGTACCATAAAAGAATTTGGCATAGACTCTCAGGAATAGAGTGATTGGTCAACTTACCAAGCTATTTTTTAAATAGCTTATGATTAACATGAGCATGGGTTTAAATATTAGCTCATTAATGACTCTTTAGGCTAGTGGGAGATTATTGGACTTACGAGCCCAAGACGAGCCATTATGCAATAAATGTTATTGCAAATCATTCTCTAATCCAAAATAAAAAATAACCAATTTGCTTAATAGGTCCCTCTGTACAATTAGGTTTATGTACTATGGCCATCTTAATGATCATATAGTCGTTAATTCAAATGTTGAATCATAGAGGCTGGTGCTTGGATGATATCTAAAGAGTTAGATTGATGGCTCATTAAGTACCATCAAATGATTGTTAGTAAAGGATCTTTTGCATAAGAAGAAGATGGAAACTCTTCTCTATGGATATCTACTTGACCTCTTTATGTCGGTCCTCTGCAAAGGAATAGAGATTTGGAGATGTTCGATAAGTTAGGTTAAAGAGTTGACTTATCAAGATCAAGATAACCAAGACTTATGTTGTATATTGTCATGATATAGGCATGTATCCTTTGACCGGAGACAGTTGTGATACTATATGTATGAGTATGTACATTTGATAGATCGATTGGTTGATGACATAATCAAGGTCTATACACCGCCGAGGTGGTGTTCTACAAAGGCATAAGATTAATACGATGTCTCAAAGGGTTCATAAATGTTCATTATTGAACCAAAAGACATTAGCTCACTCATAAGATATTGGGATCAAATTCATGCATGGTCATCTCTCTTTGGAAGATCGATAAAATTTATAGATATGATATCTACTTTTGGAAAGTATATGATCAATACCAACTCCCAATGATCTGTTGAAAAACTTAACAATAAAACCCTGAAGATGATAGTTCAAATACAATCCAAAACTTCGAGTTTAATCTAGGTCTTATAGTATGCATGATGTATGGGTATTTAGAATACTCAAGGGTGATGTGATCGTAAATGATTGTATAACTGTGACACTTCCATTTCGAGGGAGTGATGAAACGGGTTTGGATTTTAGTGATTCCTTTCAGTAGATCAGTAAACTAATCTTAGTATAAATATTGGACATTGATCTGAATATGATTTGGATGTAGAAGATTATATTTATGTTTTGATTCAATCAAACATCTATGGGAGGTTCCCGAGATCGGGATTTGAGATATTATCTCAATCCAAGTCACTATACATGGAACATACAATCGCCGCACCCGTATCTCCAATTATTTGCAGAGAAAGCACATTATTTTTGAAAGAGTTTGATAATGTATTCGAGCAATGGAAAATAGATAATTAAATATAATTTAATTATCATGAATAATATGAATATGATTCATATTATTTGGACATATGAGAATTGACATCTAAGATAATTAAATATGATTTAGTTATCAAAGTTGTGATTAATGTAGATATTACTATCCATTGTAATTATAAATATTATAAATAAGATTTATAATATTTTTGAGAGATTTAATTGTAAATAAAATATGTGAATTAAATGTTGATGTGAATTGGATTCACATTGGATAATTAATTGTAAATGCAATGTACATTTTATATTGGATGGTTGAATTTGATTTATAATTGACAATGGTTTTATTTATAATTGTCATAAATAATTTGAAATAATTGTTTAGTGATATTTTGTTGACAAATAATTTCTTGACTAAAGATATAATGTAATAAGATTACGTTAGAATGTGATTGGAGAGAGATTTTTTCTATCTCCAATCCATATGGAGCATCTAAGCTCTTCAAAGGGGAAGGAGGCTTTCTCCTTCCCCCCTACATGGAAGGTGGCTTGATTGTCCTACTTTCATGAGAAACTTGTTGATTTAGTTGAAATTAAAATAATTATTTGTAACATATTTTATTAATTATCTATCATTGCTAATTGTTGCAAAATCTCAACCATTTATTTGAATTAGGAGTGCATCTCCACCATTCAATTTAGTATAATAGGAAGGATAGCCCTAGACTTTTCTATTGTAATAATTTCAACACAAGTTGTTGTAATAAATCTCAATATCCCTCTCTGATACGCATCCGTAGACCTCTCTCTTTCTCTCAAACCTTAGTGGTCGTCCACTTAAGGGTTGTTGAGAGCACCGTCGTTTTCGTGTCGCCCTTGTGTCACCGGATCGATTGCTCGTGGATCTTTGAGTTCTTCGATGCTTCTTGGTTGTGAAGAAGGGTTTGTATTTCGTGAGACAAAATTAGGAGATTATTCGCTCATATCATCCACTCGGATTGTGGGAGCTTCGCGTCTCATCTACGCGCCCGTGAGTGCTTCTACGTCGGATCGAACATAAGACAAGAGAATCTCATACTTTAGAGATTAGAGATCGCAAACATGCCCCAAGAGGTAATCCTAATTTCGTATTTATGTTCTTGATGGAATGATTTGAGAAGTGTTCTCGAATCATGTGGTTTAAACTTATTAAAATTTTAAATTACTTGCCCTTGATCGTGTTCCATGCGATCTACACGCTTTCGTGATGCACTATGTCCAAAACCCTAGCCTTCATTTTCCTACAGTTTTTAGAGTTAAACTGGTATTTAAAGCACACAAAATACAAAAAATGAACTAAATCAAGAAATGAAGGACCTAATTGCAATTTCCAGGAAGTTAAAATTCATTTCATAACATAATACCCAAGTTCAGAGGCCATACATGCAAATTACCTAAATATATTTCATTTAATACATACTAGCATGGGTACTTTTGCTATTATAATAACTTCCATTGTCCAAAATGCAATTAATCCGAAAATATTACACTTAGTTCTCAAATTAATGGACCACATTGAAATTAGGAAACTCGGAGGGGGTTCCTTGTAAAATGCCCACCACCTCACTTGTATGGGAACGTGAGGTGAGCTGGTGGACTAAAATGTAAATAATTAAAGTTCATGGGTCATGACGCTAATATATAGAAATATTTTTACACTACAAATGAATGTTTTATAAAATCAAAGTACAAAAGAATATGGGCTAAATATGTAATATACCCCTTATTTGTGTTCCGTCCAACTTGTTGGGAATGTCACCTAAATGGATCAACGACCCATGTTTGCTAATAACATTTTGCTGATCTATGGATCATATCTGATCCTCAGATGGATCTGACAGTCATTGAGCTCCTCATCGGACAATCTTCATCAAAACTAGGGCGGAGGAGTCATCGGACAACCCTAGGCTTGCATGGAAGAACTCAGAAGAACATGAGCATGGGCTCCCTTCAATCAGTGGAATCTCAGGCCTCCGACTGCCTCACGAACTGTTGAGGTGTTCAAATTATCTCTAATGTCAATTTACAACTATCGAGGTGCACCAAAGAGTCGAGGCCTCACTCTGGGGAGGCATGCATATCCACGACACTCGAGCACCTGGTAGGTCCTATGAAATCTTGGATCACACCCCAGGAGGGGCTCTTTCAACTCGAAACCTGCACGGGAAGCTCAGGGAAACAAGGGGGATGGTTCCACCCCTATTAGTGGGCGGAATCGAGTGGAAAAGAAGTGGGTCGAAGAGTATATTTAGATGGTGGAGGAAAGAGTCCTGATTCGCTCAATTTGTGCATAATCGAGGGCGATGGGGAGATATAGGGAGAGTAGAAGCAATGGGTATGAAGATGGGGGTGGATACATGGTTGAGGCATTGGACTTTTCACGATGAAATAGACGGTCGGAGCCTAGTGCTCTGGCGTTCAATTTTTTGGATTTTAATTAAAGATGCTGAGATCAAATGAAATAAACTGCTAGATTATGCTAAGAAATAGAATATGAAAGTAAAATCCTAAGAAATAGTAGCTCACTTGGTCGTAGAGACCTGGGAGCAGAACCGTCATGAGCTTGGCTCTAGCGATGGTGGAGTGTCCTCGATCAGCCCTTCTCCTTACCTTGGATCACTGAGGAAACCTCCTGACCATGAAGGTCTTGCTCAAGAGCGCGATTCCTAGGGGCTACGATGCTAAAGTAAGGATCAAAATTGGAATTAAGGTAGAGGAATATTTTTATACAAGTGCACGAAGAATCCTCTTCCAATTAGGAGTACACGTAGCTCAAGGAAGATCGATGGAATCCCACAAATGAGCGTGAACCCTAAAGTTCCCATCAACAAATTTTATTCAAAAAGCGGAGCAAAATCATTAGTGTATTGAGCAAAGAAATTGCAGGAAAATAGAGCTCTGACAACGTTAAAGCCACTTTTGGGAGCGAGGAAATTATTGACCTGAGGTCAACAATCCTCAGAACCCGGTTTGTCCATGTAGGCCTGCAAGAAGATAAACAATAAGAAATGCAAATTCTTTCAATATAAAATAGCTAATGATTTTATTAAAAGAAATGCAAAATATTAAAAATGTTTGTAATTTAATACACTATTTTTCTGTGATTTTTGTTTATTTTTACAACCTTATTTATTATGTGGTAATTTTTGTATATTTATTTATAGGTATATTTACTTGTGTTTTACCTTTTTTATTTTGTATTATTGATACTTATTATCATATTTACATATTTTATATATTTTAATATAATCAAATACATATTTACATATTTTTTTTTATTTTTTTATTTTATTTCCATACATAAATAATTGTATGTACATACATTATAGCTATAATGTACGGATATATTTTAAGTTATTACCTTTTTAAATATCTTTTTATTTTTTTATTTTTTATTTACATTTTTAATGTATTTCAAATATGTATATATAATTATTTAAATATATAAGAATGGTATCAAAATTATAAAGAGCAAAATATACGAATATTATTTACAGATACATAGTACAATGGTACCCTAGAAAGCTGATTTATGTATCTTAACTCTATTTTTAGTGAAACTACCTTTCTTAAATAGATAATGTAATTTTAAATACATTGGAGGTAAGTTTGGTGAATTTTAGTTCATATGGAGAAGATATTGATTTCTGAAATTCGGTTTACGGCTTTTTCATCTTTGTGTCCCAGTTACACCATCCATTTTTTATTAGTATTAATTTTTTTAATTTCGTATGCATTAATATTTACAAGTATCATGTAGAATATTTTGCTATTTGAGATGTGTAAAATAAAAAAATGTTGCCAAAATGGGTATCTTCAGCATGAATTAAGTTTTCTATGTACAACATTTGGCCCTTATCTCCCCCTACTTTATTCCTAATCAACCATGTTAATATTGACTTTATCTCAAGTTTAGGGTCATTCAGTATCCATGACACTTCATTCAGTTATGTATTATTCACAGATAACTATTGACTATTAATTTATATTTGTTAGCCTTATTTAGAAGTACTTTGATAGGGATTTAAAGATAAAATTAAAGAATAAATGTAGATGAATGGCTATCATTGAGGCCATTAGGGCATTGGCTGTGAAGGAAGGAGAAGAGGAAAAAGGGAAGAAGAAGGGAGGAAAAGAACAAAAATAAGAAAGGAAGAAGGAAAGAAGAGGAAGAAGAAGAGGGTCGAATAGTCAACCCTCTCTTCCCTTGCCAATCGAATTTTGGCACGTGGCACATGCCACTAGAAGAAAAAAACCAAAAGAGGAAAAAACACTTCTATACAAAATAACAAATACCTTATAAGATAGATATTAAATAGTAAATTATTTTTACTAAATAAATAGTATAAATAAGAAATATTAATAATTTAATAAATATCTTAATGATGAAATTTAATTAATTTAATAATTTATTTATTTAGTTAAATACTCTAAATAGTAAAAATTATAAGTATAAAGTACTTATATACATTAATTTAAATATTTTAAATTACTTATTTTTACAAATAAGTTAATTATTTCATATTTTATTAACTTAATATATTTTATGAATTATAAATATATTTTACTTTATTAATATTATTTATTTAGTTAAATATATAGTTGTAGACATAATATAGGTACATTTTACTTATATAATAAGTATATACATTTATTTTGGTTATTTTAGGCTTTAATAAATTTTATTTTTATGTTATATAATTATTATAAAATATACAAAAAAATGTTGAAAATTATAAATAATAGAAAAATACAAAGAATAAAATAATAAGGGAATAATATATAGTTGTACATATTCCATTGTATGCCAAAAAATCATCTTTTGCATATTAATTTCGATTTTAATAAAACCACTTTCATTTTAAAGATAGTTTAATTTTAAATACAATGAAGGTTTTTTTGATAAATTTTGAATTCATATGGAGTAGATATTTATCTTTAAATTGGTGTTTAATAGATTTTTGTTCTATTTGTACCATGATATCTATATATTAAATAATTTTGATTATATTTTTATAAATTACTATACATTATTATAAATAAGTTTGAAAAAGAAAATATTTTGTTTTTAGGTGATATGAATGACAAATAAACTAGATGATTATATGTAAAAGGTGAATATTGTGTATATCTACATTCGTGATATATATATGTGTGTGATATTTTTTTTATATTATGATCCTTGTTTTCCTCTACTTATTTATCTTATCGACCAAGTCAATATTAATATGGTCTCGGGGTAAGGATCAATATGTACATATTTACATATTTACATCCTTCTTTCCTTTATTTTTATTTTCTCTTTGTTCTTTTATTTTAGATTGAATAAGTTTTAAATATGTAATATTAATAATTGGAGTTATTTTTTTAATAAATGAGAATTAGTTAATATTTAATGTATTTTACCAAGAATTTTAGACAAAATGGAAGAATAAATGAGATAAATCATGGATTCGTCATATATGTATACAAATGTTTACATTTTATAATGTGTACAATTGATTTGCATCATGCCTAAGATTTGAAATTCTGAATGGTTATTATATATAGATATGTGTGTGTGTAGAGAGAGAGAGAGGAGGGTTGGATGGCTTGCACCAAGGTGCATGTTACTTTACATGCACCAGTGCCATAAATATCCATATTTTTTATTTTCTGGAATGAAATCATGTAGGATTTAAATCACCATATATCATGATGTTATTCAAAATTCAACTTAATTTGAGATTCCTAAGCCATCCATCAAGACTGTGAAATTTTAACGGTGTCAGAATTGCTGAAATTTAGCAGTTTCAGATGAACATGTTAGGAATGTATGATTTCCACGAAAATTGAAACTGTATTCCACTAATAGTTCTAAATAGATCCCTCAAGGTTTTGTTTTAAAAAAATGATGTTTATGGCATCGATGCATGTAAAGTTACATGCACCTTGGTGCAAGCTTCCCAACCTCTCTCTTACACAAACAGATATAGATTGGGACGCTACATCATGTAACTTATCTACACCCATCCCTTTTTCTCTATTTTTTTGTGTTTTTTTGCAATGATTCTATGAGATATTTATTTAGAACATTAAGTGGAATATGTGTTTCAGATTTTGTCGGAAAAATACATTCTTAACATGTCCATATGGAGGGGTCAAATTCATCAATTCTTAGACCATTAAAATCTAATTGTCTTGATGGATAAGTTAGACGTCACTAATTAAGTTGACATTTGAATGATGCCATGGTGATATAATGTGATCTAAATTACCCAAGGATTTATTTTAAAAAATAAAAAATAGAGGGAAAAAGGGGTGGGTGTAGGTAAGTTATGTGCATCATGATGTAAGCTCTCTTTTCACACACACACACACACACACACACGTGTATGAGTAAAATGTGGCTGCTCCCTGGGAGAAGCCAACTGGCTGCTCCGGCCCTCATTTTTTCCAGATTTTTTTATCTTTTGGAAAATAAAAATTTATATATTCATCTCTATATCCCTCTAACATTCTATTAAAATTTCATCAGAAACAGAGACTCCTGGACCCTCCATCTAGAACAAGTAATTTTAACGGTCTTAGAATTGTTGTAATCGACCGGTTCTAGATGGAGGGCCCAGGAGTCTATGTTTCTGATGAAATTTTAATATAATGTTAGAGGGATATAGTGATGAATATATAATTTTTTATCTTTTAAAAAAATAAAAAAATGGGAGAAAAATGGAGGTGGGAGCAGCCCGTTGGCTTCTCCCTGGGAGCAGTCACATTTTACTCTCTCTCTCTCTCTCACTCTCTCTCTCTCTATATATATATAATTTTCTCGGTTTATAAAATCGGTTCGATTGGTTTGACCAGTAAATTAAGTATGGTCGATTTTTTTCTAAGTCAACGTGAATGATGATGTCATGATGACATCATTAACAGTCTGATTATTTTGAAACGATGGTCCGACCAGATCAAGACCAGATAGAAGACTAATAGATGAGCAAGAAAAGCATACCAAGACCCGGGTGAAGGTAGTAGAACAAGGGTCGTTGCGACCCGGATCTCGGTACTCAACTCAATCAAGAAAAATAAAGGACCACCAAAATCAAAGATAGATCGATAAACCACAAATAGCGATCCTCACTATTTTATTTTAACCTGGTATAGCGACCAGGGTCAAACACAAGCAGCACGAGATGGCCGAGACGGCCTAAGAAGTAGTCAAAAATAAAAAAAATAAAGGTATTTTTGGTGGATTTTTAAATATTTTTAATTTTTTGTATTTTTTGAATAATAAGGAAAATATAAAACCAAGGAAAAATCAAACAAATAAATATTAATAAAACATGCCAAAAAAGTCAAAAATCAAACAAAAATTATTTTTGTTTTTTTATATTTTTAAGTCTTTTTGGTGAATTTTTCAGAATTTTTCAATTTTTAGATGATTTTATAAAAATAAAAAAAAGGGGAAAACAGTGGATCAATGTGTAGCCAGACTTGAAAGGTCAATTAAAAATATATAATTGGCCTATAAAAATCTAGAGACATATTAAATGAAACATATATACAACAACTAAGCTATAGAAAAAGAGTTTGCATTTTTTGAATTTTATAGAATTTTTAAGAATTTTTGTATGGTTTTTAGTGTTTTTCAAATTTTTTGGGTTTTATAAGTCCAAATGGCACAAAAATTAGATAGAAGCTAGCAACAAGACCACCATCAAACACAAAAATTTTTAAGAATTTTAAATGATTTTTTATATTTTTTTTATTTTCTATGTTAGACAGTAACAAAAATCAAGGTTTTTGATTTTTTTTAAAATAACAAATAGCCTAAAAAATGTCCCAAAAATTTAGTGAAATTTTTACACAATAACAGGAGCCACGTATCCAAATTTCACTTAATTTGGAGTTTAATTGATATTTTATTCAATCGAAACAAGGCACACAACAAGCAAGGACCTAAGTGCAAGACAACTTATTTTCAGGGCCAAACAGTAACAAATACAAAAAGCCTAGGGCCTATACTGCAAATAGTCCAATCAAGCACGAGCAACACACGTGACTTGCACTCACAAGGGTATTTTTGTAATTCCGATTTTTAAAATATCAATCAATAACACGCAGAAACTACAGGGTATATCATGCAATTGTGCCACTACTCACGTGTCGAAGCAAGTGTTCCACTTAAACAGGGACTAAAGTGCAAATAAAACAAACTACAAGGTCCAAGGTGCAAATATACCAAAATAAAAACAACTGCAACTCATATTTATAGGACTAAACTATAAATGCAAAAAGATAGGGGCCTGAGTGAAATTAGCCCTTTATTAATGATCGACGGCTGAAAAAGTGCCACGTGGAGATTTGACGGTGGTGATGTGCTGGTACCTCTTCAGCGATGGACGTCCCTGATTAGATCCCAGATGGATCGGACGTCTATGAGCCTCCCTCAAACGGATGGTGGAGATTAGAACTGGTAGAGGGGCTCGATCGGATGGCGGAGGAGGGTCCTGGAAGAACATGACGCTGACGAACTTCGTAGGACCAATACGCACGGTGGAGGGCTCCTCTGGAGCTGCTGAGATGGGGAAACCGACGCCTACGCTGGTCCGCAGCTGGTGGCGATCTCCGTTGAGGCCGGGAGCGACCGGAGTGCTCTGGCGACGAAGACCACCCGAACCTCCTGCTCCTGGACGTAGGACCTCCAGATGAGGCCCCTCATGGCTTTCAACCTGCATAGAAACTTTCCTGGGTCGAGGGCAAATTGCCTTGACCCGGTGAGAGGTGGAATCTGTGATCGGATGAGGTGGGGCGTCGCCCTCCAGCGAAGCGATGGCGGAGGAGGGCAGGGAACCTACTCCGGGGAGACTTAGGGTCAATGGAAGGGTGGAGAAGGTGGAGCGAAGGCTGGTGAAGGTGATGGTCGGGTCGGAAGGCTGAATGGGTGACCGGAGTAGCGTGAAATCGATGGTGGACGAAGGAGCTCAAAATCGGAAAAATCGCAAATAAAGAGAAGCTAAAGGAAATCTGACCTAATGGATGGCTGTGTTCGTATAGGCTAGAGGTCGGGGACCTCCGGGTCATCGCCTCGATGGCTCGACGGGGCCAGAGGCTCTAGCTCACCTCGCGGCGGAGCACGGCGGTGTAGCTGCCGGATCAGTGGTTCCCAGCTTCCCGTGCCTCTCTACGATCCTCTCTCACACGGCTGTCACTCAGGTGAGGGAAAGGATCTCACTGACGATGAGGAGGAAGGCCAAAGATGTGTGGAATGCCAGCCGGAGGCGAGGTCTTATACTCGTAGGGGTCCGGAAAGATGGGGGTTGGGTGAGTGTATCGGAGCTCGGATACCTAGGCAAGAGCGTAGGCGTGGATCATGGATGTGAGCATGGTAATCGGGGCCCGGGGTTTGGATGAGGGGTGATCGGAGCGACTCGAGAAAATTGGGCGAAGTCGGGTCGAGAGTCGGGTCCGGGTCAAAAGTGGTCCGGGGGGGAGTGATGTGACACGGAGAATCGAGCAAGCGAGGTAGATCAGGTATATCTCAAATGGTCGTTGCGACCTCAATCGCTCGTGTGTCAATCAAGAAAAAAGAGACCACCAAAATCGAATAAAATCAATCAAAATCAAATAGCGGTCCTGCTATTAGTTTAACCTGGTATAGCGACCAGGGTCGAACACAAGGAGCACGTGATGGCCTCGTGGCCTATGAAGTAGTCTCAAAAATAAAATAAAATAATATAAAAGACAAGTGTTTTTGGTGGATTTTTAATTGTTTTTAATTTTTTTGTATTTTTAAAGAATTAAGAAAATAAGGAAAACAAAGAAACAAGGCAATTCAACAATGTATTTAATGCATCAAAAATCAAGCAAAAATTCAAATAAAAATGTTTTTGTGTGTTTTATATTTTTTACTGTTTTTAGTGAATTTTTGGTCTTTTTCTGATTTGTATTTAATTTTCTAAAAATAAAACAATGCAAGAAAATGAAGGCACTGTCCAGCCGAGCTTAAGGGACTTAGATAAAATATCTAAAAGTCCCCTATAAGCCTGGAGGTAATTTTCCTGTAAAGAGAAAGAAACAAGGAAAATTTAGGCACCTTAATTATTATTTTTGGATTTTTAGATTAATTATTAGAATTTTTATCAGCTTTTAGGCGTTTTTCAATTTTTAAGAGTTTTTTAAAATGCAAAATGACCAAAATTGGTCAGAAAATCAAACACAACACAAGAAACAGTAGCTAATTTTTTTGGTAATTTTTAGACGAATTTTAATATTTTTTTGTAATTTTTAAAATCAAACAGTAATGCAAAAGGCTGTTTTTTATTTTTTAAAAATATCAAATAAAAGCAAAAATATCTCCAAAAATTCTAGAAAATTTTACAACATGGCAGGAGCCATCGTCGGGCTCGTGACGGCGCTGGTCTCCTCCTGGAAGGCCTCTGATGATCGGAGAAGGGAGCTGCGGGCCCTCCGCGTCGAACGGTGGCCTCTGATGACTCAACGGAGCTCCGAGGAGCTCTGGAGAGTCGGGCGGAGGTGAAGCTACTGGACCAGATGGTCCAAGCCCTCAGATGGGCTCGGATGTACCTGCAAGGTGCGCCAGCAAACTCGCGGGTCGAGGGCAAAGTGCCTCGACCCTGTCAGAAGGGGTGAAGGTGACTGGTGAGGCGGAGCGGTCGAGCTCCGGTGAGGGGCGGACGGAGGAGCTCGAAACCCCAACTCCTGTGTGAGCTGGGTTGAATGGAGGGGCGTAGAACGTGCGCGGGGGAAGGGCGAATGCGATGGTGCGGCCCGATGATCGAATGGGAGGCGAACGTGACCGGAATTGAAGGTGGTCGGCGACGGGGCGATTTGGGGCTAAATCAAAATTCGAGAAATAGAAAAGAAACTACGGCTACCTTGGTGGTCGAGTCGACTGTGGGCGAACAGCTTGTGCTCTAGGTCCTAGCCTCGAGGACCATCGTCGTCCGAGGCTCGAGCTCCTACTCTGGGCGGAGCGCGGCGCTGGCTCACCGGATCGGTGGTTCCTTGTTCCCTCCTCGCTGCGACACCCTCTGGAGCAAGCTGTCACTCTCGCCAAGATGGTGGAGGTCACTTAGTGGTGAACAAATGAGCCAAAGATGCGGAATGAAGTGGCAGAGCTGGGACTTTATACTTCTAGGGGTCCGGCTATCGGGAGGTCGGGCGAGCAGCTCGGAGTGCGGATCCCCAAAATCCACCCCGGGCGTGGATCAGGGATGATCAAGCTCGGATTAGAGCCCGGGGTTAACGGATTCCAAAATCGGATCGAGTGTGCGAAATGTCGAGAAGTCGGGTTGCGGGCACGGATCCGGGACGGGGTGGTCCTGGGGGGGGAGTTGATCGGGGGGTCAACGTCCCCGTGGACCAGTGGAAGCAGGCCATGTGGAAAATATTTAGAAATTCAATTAAAAAAGCAAATGGCCGAATTATTAAAAAGTCAAAACATGAAATATTTTTGTTTTAATTTTTTCTATTTTTTGGTGATTTTTAATTAATTTTTCAAAATAAAATGAGGTATTTACACTATATGGCTATATATAGGTATATGTATAATATGTCTTTTTAATTTTTGATTTTTAATTTGTTTCTTTATACATTTTTATTCCTATTTTATATTTTATTTATTTATATCATAAAATTAGGAATAAAAAGATATTTTTATTTTATTTTTATTATTTATATACATAGGTGAAATAAATACATATGTACATATATATACATGGTATATTTACAATGTGATTTATAATTTTTAATTTTGTTCTTTTTATTTTGTTTTTGTTTTAATTGTTTCTATTTTATTTATTTACAACATAAAAAGTAGAATATATACAAATTTTATAAGAATTAATTTTATTTATTTATAAGGTGAAATAAATATAGGAGTGGCCATGTACATGATGAATATGCACAAGGTGAAGGTTTTTGTTTTCTTTTTATTTTTCCATTTTTTTATTTTGATTTTTATATTTATAAATATATACAAGTATTTACAAGCCCATTTTAGTCTCTTTTTTGGAGGAAAATGTTTTCATTATATTTACAAATATATTTACACACATGAGGCCCTATCTCCCTCTACTTTGGCTTTTATGCGGTCAGGCCCATGCTGAGCCCTCCCTTGGGTTAGGTTGCTCAATATTTATTCTAAATATTTCCTCTTTTTCTTTTTGATCTTTATTCTTTTATTTTTGCACAAAAACATGCTTATTATTACTTTTTACACCATGCATGCTTTTGCTAATTATTTATATTTACAAATATATACATGCATTTGCAAAGGTTTTTGTAGCTAAAATGTAAGAATAAAGAGTGATGAATGAGTATTCATCAGGGAGTTGACCAGGGGTCAACATCCCCCGTGGACCAATCAGATAATTCCGATTATTAATTATTTGTAAATTCATTTAAAAATAGTAAATGATTTTATTTGAAAATATTTTCAAATAAAAAAATATTTATGTATTTCAAAGTATTTTTTAGTGAATTTTATTTATTTTTTTGAAAAATAAATTATGTATTTACATTATATTATTATTATATACAAGTATATTTACCTATGTGTTTTTTATTTTTATTTTTAATATTTTATTTATAGACATTTATTCCAATTTTATATTTTATTTATTTACATTATAAAATATGGAATACAAATTAATTTTTAGTGGATTTTTATTAATTATATACAAGGAGAAATAAATAGGTCTTTTATTCTATATATATGGTATATGTACAATGATGAGAGAGAAAGTATTTACTTTTATTTTTTATTTTATTTTTCCCATTTTTATTTTATTTTTATAAATATATACACATTAATAAAAACCTATTTTTATTTCTGTTTTATTTAATAGAATAAAATATCTATATATACAAGGAGAAATAAATAGGTCTTTTATTCTATATATATGGTATATGTACAATGATGAGAGAGAAAGTATTTACTTTTATTTTTTATTTTATTTTTCCCATTTTTATTTTATTTTTATAAATATATACACATTAATAAAAACCTATTTTTATTTCTGTTTTATTTAATAAAATAAAATATCTACATGAAGGAGCATTTTATTGGGAATGGCCCTATCTCTCTCTACTTTGGTTTTTTTGCAGTCATGCCAATGCTTGGCCCTCCCTTGGGTTCGGGTCACTCGATATTTATTCTAAATATCTCCTTCTTATTCTTTGTCTCTTTATTCTTTTATTTTTACATAAAAACATGCTAATTATTAATATTTACGCAATGCATGTATTTTGCTAAATTATTCTATTTACACATATTTACATGGTGTTTTGCAAAGGTTTTGTAGCTAAAATAAAAGAATAAAGAGTGATGAATGGGGATTCATCACCCCCCTATACTTAACTTTGCTAGTCCCTTAGCAAACACTTATTTGAAAAAGAAGTGAAAATGAAAAGAAAAAGAAAAAGAAGGTGAAAATGCATGGATCAATGTTGATTATTAAACTTGCCTTTATTAAATTGAAGTATGGAGCTCGGTCAGATCTTTGGATTATTAATGTGTCGGAACCTTATTTGTACTTAGGTTTAAAACTTAATAGCCTCTATGTTCCATTAATCTATAGTCAAGACTCCTCAACAATCCATATCAGAACAAGTCTACATACACAGACTCTGAAGACCATGAATCTTTCCTTGTACAGTGTAAGTGAGGTATAGCTCTCCACCTCAGAAGTAGCAAAATGACAACCCTCCTCGATAAGGTAACTCTATGACCCTAATCTGGCCACTCTTTCCTCGAGGGAGTGGGGTATTCCCTTCTAAGTTCAAGTTCAACCAGCTCAAGAAGAGGGGGAAGAAGAGAATGGACCATGGCCAGTGTAGCCATGTATCCCTGGAAGCTCAACCAGTGTAGCTAAGTCTCCCTCTGCAAGCTACATAAGATGGAACATGAGTCTCAAGCTTTGCTTATTGCACTATATACACTCCGGTGGGATTATCATTTTCTATTAGACCCACCACTTTTTTTGGAGTTATTCTTTTCTTTTTGCTTTTTTTTGATGTGCATCTGTACAACATATCTACAAAGTGCAACATATATACATCAGGAGTTTTTCCTCTTGAGCCAGTAGACTATCCCTCTTTTGAAGCATTCTTGCAACCCACAACTCCTGTCGTTAGACCTCATGGCAACCAGACCAAGTTGAGACGCACTTCCTTCACTATAAGAAGAAGAGAGGTTCCGCCTAGAAGTACTACCCTCATATGTTACCCCAAGTCAAGGAAGACTGCCTCCTCACCCCTCATGCGTAGAAAGCTCGATGTAAAGTGTGGGTCCAAGTAAGGCCATTGTCTATATGAGATGACATATGATCATAGCCTAGTGGACTCAAAGAATTAAGTCACCATGGACCTGAAAAGTCTCAACCTAAGCCCTATAAGGTTCCTCTTATAATTAGGTGGATTTAGATTTTAACCAAGCTCAATTTTTCAATTTAATTCCAGGCTAGTTTAAATGTCATCTATGATCCAGGAAAAACTATACAAGTATTTACAAAGATGCTATTTACAAACTATTTACACATGTGCAAAATTTTTGAAAAATGTTTTGAAACATGGATGTATGCATGAATGCAAGTTTTACAAAATATGTACACAAATTTACACAAGGTTTTTGCAAACTTTTGATTTTCAAAACATTTTACAAAAATTTTGTACTATATACATAATTCTGATATGAAAATATTTATAAGCTATTTACACAGAAGATTTTTACAAACATTTTTACAAAAATAATTTGTACAACTAGCTATGTATATGCAATAAAAGAATTTTTATTTACAAGGAAAAATTTTAATTTTCATGGATTTTTGGGTAGGGTTTTAGCCATTTTTATTTATTAACACACTCACACAAAGTACGAGTTATGGCTAAAGTATATATGGAATATATACACACCCCCCTAATAGCTCGAACGATGTCCTCAGAGTCAAGAGCGATGAAGAAGACATAACTCGTGCTTAGTATAGGGAAGTGAAAAGAAAGGCCATATACAAAGATGAATGAAGGAATATAAGTGCAAGAGGATCTCGGGGTTTCTCCCTATACTTAGGATCAAATAATCCTAAGTATAGCAGGCTGTACACAAAGGGAAATTTGAGTGAGAATGTACAGGGTCTACCTCCCCTATACTTAGGATAAAATATCCCTATGTATAGGCAACACAACAGAGGTAGAAAAACACGAAGAAAGTCAACAAATATAAACAAGATGGAAGGACATCACTCCTCCTATACTTAAGGTGAAGAATCCTTAAGTATAGGCAACAACAGAAGTGATGAAACGGAACGAAAGGAACAACTCGATGTTTCACCCCCTATACTTAGGATGAGATATATCATAAGTATAGCAAAGATAATCCTAAGCAAGACCTGGGGTGAAAACAAAAATGGAAGAAAGAAAGATCAAATCACGACGAAACACGTATATACAAAAGGGTACAATGTTGAGGTGCCTCTCAACAAGCACTAGGTTTTGCGCCCCTAGCTGGGCGCAAAGGCTAGGAAAACATTGTGTCAAGGTTCAAGACAACATGTGTGAGGCGAATGTCGTACTATCATCGCAACATCGGTATGAGAACAGCGACGAAATAAAAAGTTCAAAGAATGACACCCAGGTATGCAATAAGGCGGGTGTCTGCTACCGACCAAGGATATCAGAAGATATGATCGGGATCCGGTAGCATAAAAGAAATCATCGGCTCGGAATCAGACTGGAGTGGAAGTGTAGAGCTGAAGAAATCAAACGTGGAGAAGGATGGATCAGTCATAGAATCCTCCACGTCGATAAGTATCTCAAAGAGGTATGGAAAGTGAAGATCAGGAGACTTTCTAAGAAGACTGATATCTGATGCTTATAATAAAGACAAATCGGGCAGATCATCAAATATCTCCAAGATGGGCTCATCCTCGTGAGGGTCGTCGGGGTAAGATGACTCAGAATCAGAAGGATCAGAAGACTCGGTTTCGTGATCTACCAGATCGGATACACTCTCAGAAGGTGAAATCGAGTACACATCGTGTGTGGCATCCTCCCGCAGATAACCCTCGGGGAGAATGCAAGATCAGAGGTGAGAAATAGAAGATCAGGATCTATCAAGGCATCTGCGCTGCTGTCAAGCACCCACTCTGTGCACCAGGTAGCATCATCATCTGAAGTCCGACTCTCGACAATCTGGAAGCAAGAGAAGGTACCGGTCAACACTGTAGAGGATGGCAATGTGTGTGTGGCTAATCCTCACTCTGCGACAATGCTGGCTGTCATCAGGTCCTCAGCAAAGGTATTTGTCTCGTCAAAATGGAGGACAAAAGGCTCGAATACGGGACTATCTATGTCTGGTCTCTCAGAGTGGTATCCCATCTCAAGGTCTGGATGCTGGGCTGAGTCATGGTATCTGTCTGACACCGAGAAGTGTCTTTGCAGAAAAGAGGCTAAATCATCCGGGACTGGAATCTGGACTAGCTGGATAGATGGTTGCCGTAGCGGGGGATCCTCCGTGTCCTAGAGTATCAGAAGATCTGATATCCAAGAATCGTCAACTAAAAACTCTGGGGCTGACTCGAACTCTAGTTGGATAGCCAGCGAGAACTCGAGTAGACTGTGGGTCGAATTCTCTACTGTCGCAGTCATCTCCTCTGTACTCTGTGGTGCTGCATAATCCAAGTCCTCGGGCTGGTGTGTAGAAACTGTATCCTCATGTAGCGTGACACACCCCACTGGTACTGCAACATCCTCATGTGCTGTCCTGACTACGACATCTCGTGAAGATGGTCTCTGTAAAAGTAACCTCAAGATGGTATCTAGTATGTCAATATCAGAACTGCGGTGTGAACCGCCACATGAGGTATTCACCAGTACTATCTGATCCGCGGTCATCCCCCGCATGGAGATCTCAATAAGGTCTATCAGTGGAAGTCTGTGCTCGGGAAATCTCCTCAAGAGGTCAAGTAACCCCAGCCATGCCTCATGTAGTGGCTCCTAGCAGTCAACTGAAAACTATGTAATCAAGGACTGCATCATCTCTGCTCTATGCTGGGGAAAGTATCTCTGTAGAAACTCTCGGTATAGCTCTTCCCACGTAGCGAATCTCCTTCCCAATCGCCGATGCCATCTCATGGCTCTGTCCTGAAGTGTGAATGGGGAAGGTCTTCAGCATCATCTCCTCTGCAATGATATCTGAATAGATATGTGTCCTGCAAAACTCCTCAAACTCATACAGGTGAAGATAGGGCTCCTCGTGCACCTCCCCTGAAAATATCGGCAGTCTCTGAATAAGCTCTAAATCCAGGATGAATGGACCTAGTGTAGAAGCTGACTGAGCTCCCTGTCCTATCTGCGCATCCACCATACTGTCATAGGAGACATCTGATACTCGCATTTGCTCAATCTGATCACGTACGAGGTGCACTCCCAACTCAGTAATGGTATCGTCCGGGCCTCACATCTGCTCCATCTGATCTTCGCAGACGTCTAGCGTAGCATGCCTAGAAGAATAATAAAAGGGATGGGAGGGAGGGAACGGGAGGTTGGTCGGAGATCCGATCTCCCTCGAAGGTGGAATGGACTGATGGGATGAAGGTGAAGAAGCCGCAAGAGTCGGCGATAAGTGAGGGGGATCCATCATCCAAGGATAGAGGAGAGGAAGAAATAGAATACTGAAGGGGAGGGTGGGAGGGAGAAAGATAGCTGAGAAGATGGAGAAGATAGATGGGAAGAAAGCAGAAGGGATCTAGAAACACACAAGATGAGAAAGTAAACCCCCGATTCACCTACGCACACTGAGCTGAAGACCGTAAGGGATCGGTCAATTATCTTGTCAAATTTATTTAGGTGATCAAGTCAGTCTTTCAGAGCGATTACGTTAGCTGATAGGAATCCAATATTCTCAACCGATTGTCCCCGAATAAAAGGCCGGTAGTCAGTCAAGAAATCGGATATGGCTCTAGCCTAGGATGTGGGTCACTCTCTCGCTCATCAAAACCAAATAAGGAGGGGGTTACTCTCCCCAAGACAGATTTTTAAATGAGGTGTCTTTTAGGTCAAGTGTGATTAGCAGTCCCGATTTTATTGTTTTTCTTTTTATGTATTTTTCAAAAATCTTCTAACGAATTTTCTAATTTCCTTTTATTCCTACGTCCAGAAAAAATGAGGGAAGGAAAAACGGAAAAGCTGATTCGCGACAAAATCAATGATCCATGCACGAGATAGAAGGCGTACCTGACTCCAGCAGTCTACATGCAATTATGATCCACGTATAAATATAAACTAACTCTATGGATGCAATGCGAGAACCGTCCTACACAGAAGCTCCTATTATCGTGAAGTACTGATTTTATTTTCCTAACTCCAACGTAATCTATAGGAACAGATATTCTTATTAGCGTTGTGGACCTAAGGCTACCTGGCTCAATGAAATAAAAACCTACGTCTAGGGGCTCAAGAACAGAAATTCACGTGAAATCAAAGAAAAGAAAATGAGAAAAACAAAATCACGGTGGGGTCCCTCGAGCACACCGGTGCTCGGCGAAACAGACCCCACAATCCACAAGTCTCTGAAAGTCTGGGTACCTGTATTAATACAATTAATAATAGTCTGCAGAAAATAAATCTAAGCTATTCTACAGCTATCTACGCGGCTATTTCGCGGCTCCTGCACTCCTGCTCGGTTCCTCGCATCCTCCTACATCTCTATGCAGAAAAGAGCCGCCACCGACTCCCGCGGTTACTTCGGCTTTTGAAAAAAAAGCCGCCTTGGTCCTCGGGACCTCGCAAGAAATCAAATAGAAATGTATGTTAGACATATTTTATTATAATAATAAAAGAAAAGCAATCAAAGAAAATATATGTAAAAATGGAAACAACACACGCAAAATAAAAACAATCAAAAACAAAATAAAATAAAAGAAAATAAAATAAAAATAAAAAGGAAAAGAAAATAAAGAAAATCAAAAAGCCGCGGAAAAAGCCGCAAAAAACAAAACTGAACAAAAATGAAAAACAAAGACTACAAAGTCGTGCTCCCCGGCAACAGCGCCATTCTGATGAGCGAGAAAAACAGACCAAGACCCGGGTGAAGGTAATAGAACAAGGGTCATTACGATCCAGATCTCGGTAATCAGCTCAATTAAGAAAAATAAAGAACCACCAAAATCAAAGACAGAATGATAAAACACGAATAGCGGTCCTCGCTATTTTATTTTAACCTAGTATAGCGACCAGGGTCGAACACAAGGAGCACGAGATGGCTGAGACTGCCTACGAAGTAGTCAAAATGAAAATAAAATAAACAAAGGTATTTTTGGTGGATTTTTAAATATTTTTAATTTTTTGTATTTTTTGAATAATAAGCAAAATATAAAACCAAGGAAGAAGCCAACAAACAAATATTTATAAAACACTCTAAAAAAGTCAAAAAATCAAACAAAAATTGTTTTTGTGTGTTTTATATTTTTAAGTGTTTTTGGTGAATTTTTCAGAATTTTTCAATTTTTAGTTGATTTTATAAAAATAAAAAAAGGGGAAAAATAGTGGATCAATGTGCAGCCAGACTTGAAAGGCCAATTAAAAATATATAATTGTCCTATAAAAATCTGAAGATAATTATTATGAAAAATATATACAACAACTAAGCTACTAGAAAAAGAGTTTGCATTTTTTGAATTTTATAGATTTTTTTAAAAAAAAAATTGTAAGGTTTTTAGTGTTTTTCAATTTTTTTTGGATTTTATAAGTCCAAATAGCACAAAAATTGGATAAAAGCTAGCAAACAACACAACCATTAAACACAAATTTGTTTAGAGTTTTTAACTGAATTTTTATATTTTTCTTTGATTTTCTATGTTAGAGAGTAACAAAAATCAAGATTTTCAAATTTTTAAAATAACAAAAAGCCTCAAAAATGTCCCAAAAATTTAATGAAATTTTTACACAGTGGCAGGAGCCATGTATCCAAATTTCATTTAATTTGAATTTAATTGATATTTTATTCAATCGAAATAAGGCACACAGCAAGCAAGGACCTAAGTGCAAGACAACTTATTTTCAGGGCCAAACAGTAACAAATATAAAAAAGCCTAGGGCCTATACTGCAAATAGTCCAATCAAGCACGAGCAACACACGTGACTTGCACTCACAAGGGTATTTCTGTAATTCTGATTTTTAAAATATCAATCAATAACACACAGAAACTACAAGGTATATCATGTAATTGTGCCACTACTCACGTGTCAAAGCACGTGTTCCACTTAAAAAGGGACTAAAGTGCAAATAAAACAAACTACAAGGTCCAAGGTGCAAATATAATAAAATAAAAACAACTGCAACTCATATTTACAAGACTAAACTATAAATGCAAAAAGGATAGGGGCTTAAGTCAAATTACCCCTTTATTAATGATCAATGGCCGAAGGAGTTGTCTCTTTATTCTTTTACTTTTGCACAAAAACATGCTAATTATTAATATTTACACAATGCATGCATTTTGCTAAATTATTCTATTTACACATATATACATGGTGTTTTGCAATGGTTTTGTAGCTAAAATAAAAGAATAAAGAGTGATGAATGGGAATTCATCACTAACCGGTTGAACTTCCGATCTAATTTTTAAAACCTTGTTTATTATGATTGTATGCCACAAATTACTATACGAGGCAGTGATAAATTTTTTATATATCTACGTACATGAGATAGTAGACTAACAACTAGAGTGCTATCAGATCTCGACGAAGGCAAATCTAATTACGTACTCCGTGACGTTGGAATACTTCCATATATAGCTGGCCTAGAGGAGCTGTAGCACATTGTTTCACATTGCATGAGACAGATTGCATATATGATTAGAATATAATGATGGTTGTCGATTGATTAACTTTATATGTAGACTGTTCTGTCCTCGAAGTAGATTAGTAATAAATTAAGAGGGTGGCAGTACATTTAATGGTCTTATGGGACGTCTCTAGGTTTGCCAGCGATCATTCTCTCATATCTGATTAATGTCACCTGGAATCTTGACAGTTTGCCTCGATCTGCATGTCATCATACCTTCTTCTTTTATGTCAGAACCCAAGTAGCTAATCCAACTGCCAGCTTCTGTATGTGCATTAAATGCATAATAATAATGATGGTATTATCTTAGCTAACGACAACAAATGGTACTCAACAGTGTTGTGATTAATTATAGGGAAACTTCCGTAGACACGAGCGAATCGTGTACGTCATCTGGATGCTGTACTTTATGTGTCATCAGTACTCCCACTTAATATGTACCGTTGATTATTCCTTTGGGATGACTGGGATGACAGATCTGTTAAAGTTTGATAGATGGCCTGAATATCCTGTCTAATTTGAAAAAATTGAGGCTGAATTTAGACATAGGGGTCATACGCCAATTGTTTCCATTATGATCCGGCTCATGTTAATGGGTCAATGTAGAGATTATATATACGATATCTTTCAAATGAGATTTGGTCCTTCCATCCATAAGGAAGGCCAACATCCTATCCATCTATATTCAATCCGTCAGTTGTCAATTAAA